>JANHZU010007828.1:13914-34582 GCA_032468055.1 Acrochordus granulatus | reverse complement strand
AAAGTAAAAATACAAGGGTATTAGAATTAGTTTTCTGTGCACAAACTGAGCCAGTCTGGAGTCTGACCTCTCTGTTGTATTATTTTATTCATTTTAGGGCACAACTTCGATGGACTATGACCCTCATACTGATGGTCAAGAAGCTAACATACTGACGAGTAACAGAATCAAATGTGAAGGTTAAAATGTTTTTTTTTAAAGGTAATAGAATTAATCTTATCTAGCCTTAGAATTTATTCCTAATGGAAGTGCAGAACACCCAGACGGGCAATGCGTCATATGCAGCAAAATCCTCCTTAACAGTTCCTTGGCATCCAGTAAAATGCAATGAACCTGGAAACACTTGCATCTAAAAGGAAAGGGTGCCAGTTTTTTCAAAAAAAATTCCATGATGCCATTGTGCTTGCTTACAGAAATATGCAAAGCCAATAATTGAAACACAACTGAAGCATCGTTTCTTTTTTGTTACAGGGTTGCCCATGCTGGGAAATATAAATACATATTGCAGAGGATCTCATCAAACCATGTGGAAAAAAATGGCTGCATACTTGAGAGGAGTCTGTTTCAGCAGACCAGTGTTCTAACAACACAGTGTCCAACTATATTCATAAAATCTCAGACTATATTGAAGATGAATTAATTTGGAGACTGAAAAATTGTAAAGCGTTTTCAATGCAACTGGATGAGAGCGCAGATGTCAACCAGACTTGGGATATTGCTTGTTTTGGCGAGGTATCTCTTCAAAGAATCTGTCAAAGAAGATTTTTCTGTGTGCGCCTTTGGAGACCAATGCAACTGGGGGGGAAATTTAAATCATCAATTGTTACATGCATAAATATGATCTCGATTAGGATAAGTGTGTTAATATATGCAGCAATGGTGGGAAAATGGAAAGAGAAGGTATCAAGAATAAAAAATGTAGCACCAAATTGTACCAGTAGTCACTGCACCTTGCATCAGCATGCCCATGTGGCAAAGAACATTCAACCTGACTTAAAGGACGATCTTAATGAGGATGTAAAAATAGTCAATTATGCAAAGTCTCGCCACTCCAGTCAAGACTTTTTGCAAAGGCTTGTGAAGACACGGGAAGTCAACCTCAGTCACTACTGATTCACACAGAAGTTAGATGACTTTCAAGAGGCAAAATCTTTTTGAGTTGTGCAATAAGCTTCTGGTTTTCTTCAAAGAGGAGGACCTTTCTGCACCTAGCAAACACACCGAATTTTTACACAATGAGAAGTGGCTCCTGTGATGTGCTTACCTCGCCGATGTATTCAGGAAACTTAATGAGGTTACTACATCTTTGCAGCATAAAGATACTACCACATTCACAGTGAGAAACAAACTAACATCACTGAAAACCAGACTTAACTCTTGGATCAAATGTGTAAATGAGAAAAACTTTAAATGCTTTCCTCTCCTGGTCCAGTTTCTGAGCGAAAATGAGTTGGAAATCGAAGCCGATGTGCACAAAAAGATCTGTGAGCATTTAATGAACCTGATGAAATTCCTCTCACAGTACCTCTAAGACACCAACAGGGACATCGAGTGGGTGCAAAACCCATTTGTCAACCGAAATAAACTCCACATGTTGTCCATGCCAAAGTATGAAGATCTTATTGAAATTCAGCGTACCCCTACTTTAAAAATAAAATTTGAATCTGTGCTACTGAATGACTTTTACATAGGACTGACAGATGTATCCCCATCATGAGCCGAAAAGGCTATCCAAGCTTCGCTCCCCTTAGTGTCCACCTATCGATGCGAATCAGGTTTTTCAACTTATGCTTACACCAAAACAAATTTAGGAGTAAGTTGGATGCCGCCCCAGATTTACGTATCCAACTACCAGATATAAAGATTCAAAACTATTATAAGTACAAAAATGAAACAATTTCATTCATTTCATCACGTTACGTGTAGACCTCATATTTTTCTTATACCAAAATAAATGTTTGTGATTATATCCAGTGTTTTCTGGTACCAAAATAAAAGTTTGTGGTTATATTTAGAATGTTTTCTCTTTATTTCCAAGCCTACTACATTATGCAAAACACTCAAGCAATAGGAGTAAATGAAAGAAGGAAGAATGTTGTGGGTTCACAAAACTTAATAAAAATCAGGGATAGAGTTAGGGTTCCACAGGGGGAAAAATGTCTTCTGGAGGGTCCCAAGACTGAAAAAGTTTGGGAACCACTGGTCTAGATGACTAGGTGAGCAAGTAAACAACCCAACCATACACAGAAACCTGACAATCCCAAAGAGGAAAATATATAACTATTCAGTTATTACAGCCCTTTTGTCTTCCACTGAAAGTAATGTTTGGTGCTTGCAGGTAGCTGAGACATGAGCACTGATTGTGCAATCAGGGAAATGGTTATTTTTTTCAAGAACATCAAAATTTGGAGAAAGTTATTCACTTGGGCTTCTCCCTACAGTACTGTATTTCTTTTTTTTTTAAGCTTAAGTCTAGCATATCTACTTTCAGCATCTCTTTGATTTTTTTAAGTTTGCACAAAAATTCACAGATGTTTTGATACTGCATTTATTATAAAACTCGATTGTTGGTACTAAAATGTAAGCAATGCATTTTTACAAAGAATTATCCCTAGTACATTTAAACATATGCATATGTTATTTTACAAAAATAAATGTTTTTGTCCATGTTGTCTCTGAATGCATGTTTTGGTCAGGCTTTTTTGTTTTTTTTTTTGTTTGCCAAAGTCCCTGCCTGGAAAGATGCTATGGAATAGCATTAAAGTACAGTATAATATAATTTATTTAGGTTGGGGTTTAGAAACCCAACCATTGTGGTTTGCAAGCCATGATTTGTGCAACTTATTATCTGTGAACCAAGTCCTGATCACCTGTTTAACAAACCATAATCCAGCAGGCCATGGCATAACACCATTGTTAACAGGCATGAATTCAAGTTTTTAATTAGAAATTCTGATAGCTGTGGTCTTAACTCATGGCAGGGCAATACATTGCAAATTCCATTCTTGCTGCCTTGTTGACATTTACAGTCTTACTGTTAAAAAACTGTCAAAAGTCATTCTCTCCACCTATTCTATTTTTTCCATGACCAGTGCTTGAACACTGTTAATGTTTTTGCATTGTGCTCTGTAACTGTTTTTCCTAAGCGATGGTGATGTCATGCTTCTAGTATTAGGCAAGTGAAAGATGACAGAACAAGCCCAGCTCAGTTCTGAAGATAAATAATGAAAAGGACTCCTTTTGAAAAAGGAAAATAAAATATATCATGCCTCATGGATGTTAAAGTGTTAATCATACAAGCAAAAATTCCAAACAAATATGTTATGACCCTAAGATCTCCTGATATGTTCCACATACACCTCACTCAAATACTAACAAACTAGTACAAATATAGAGACAGAGACATTTCATAGCAACAAGATTTATTACGATTGTTAACAATTGGTATATGACAGGAATACCAGTAATTTATTGCCAAAAATATAGAAGTAATAATTTAAATGGTCAAATGATAGATAACTTTATCAGTAATTATTAGCTGGGATAATTATAAAGAATCCAAGAGGTAGTATCTGAGTGATGGGCAGCAGATGAGTATACTGGTTTGACAATTCTGGGTTTCTAAGAAGCAATTATTAGCCCTTATGGGAAGCAAGTTGCTCAACCAGATATATGTCTGTGACACAAAAAAATGCTTCATTTGATTTTCTGAAAAGGAAGAAAACAAATGGGTGGCTTTTTCTTACGGGTCATCACATGGCAGTCTAATGAAGACTACTGCATATATATTTGTGTTGGAGCAGGGGTGTCTGCAAGGAGGATTCAAAAAAGATGGTATAAAAAAGGGACAAAGCTTCAATCACCTGGTTGTGGCCACCATCTTGATTTTTTGACTCCTTCCTCAAGCACATTCCTATCTTGGGAAAACAGAAAGTGATCAAAGTGTAATGGGTATCAAAGTCACCGGATAACCGAGGGCAGAAAAGAAAAAGACCCAATCTGCTATTTAAGGACAAATGTAACCAAAAAGAGAACAAAAATGACCTCTAGGAAGGCCAACAAGAACATAGCAAGCAACCATGTTTCTCAGTTGAAATCCCCCAGAGTCACTGTCCAAGAGATAGGTGGTCTCTAAATGTGATAAATTAATAAATCAATCAATAAATCAGGTCATCCTTCTTTGAATATGGATGTGTCATGGTTAAAAGACTTAAGGATTGTTACCCAGAGCAGCACCATCCAAGATGTATCTATCTACAATAGAAGCACCAGTTCATCCAGAATCTGACCTCCAGCCAGCAAAGCTGACACATTATGATGTGTAACTGGGTTGTTAAGAGAAGGAGTTTTCAAAGAAGCTTTCAGGGAGGACAGTGACTCAGTTTGTTTCACTTTCTGGAATATCTGCCTGTGGGTCAAACATCACTCTTCACCATTTTGACACTCACACATTTTGTCATTGTTTTATATACTGTAAAATCCTTAACAAGCATTCAAGTACACAAATTCCCAAAGATAATTCATACCATTTCTGTAAATTTTCTGTAACACTTTTTTGCAAATCATTCTGCAACAGGTGCTTCTTTATCTAGCATATGCAATTTCTAGATTTGTTTAATGAGTAAAGCATGTTAAAATTTGGAAATAATTGCATTCTGGTGCAAATAATACTTTGGGTGGTATAAATTGAATATCCTCCTCCTCCTCAGACAAATAGAATAAAATTCCCAGCTGTGGAAGGACAGATTGCCTTTATAAGGCTGAAGGCAGGAACTAAAAAAGAGCTGGACAGAAGAGCAACTGAAGGCAGGAAGTAAAAAAGATAAAAGACAGATTGAACTCTGTAGAAAAGAGACAGTTCTCTAGAGAGCGACCACAGAGATATACAGAGATTAACGCTGCAGAGATACAGAAGACAGTCATACACAAAAATGTTGGAGAATAGAAAGATACGAAAATGTTGTGAAATTGGACTTTAGAAACTAAACTCTAGAAACTAAAGCTGATAAAGAGCTTATGGAAAATTGTATTCTTATTAAGATTCATTTCTGCATTAGTTAAAGGCATTTATAGTTTACTTGCATTTGTATTTCTAAGTTTTTCTTTTATAAAATAAAAATCTCCTCCCAGCCACTCTATGTCTATTGTGCTTTATGTGTATTATGTTTTGAGTCTATTGAGTCTGGTCTATCTGGTTATGGGTAGTTTAAAAAAAGAATGCATGACATTAGTTAACCCAAGTTTTAAGTAGGATGAGGCACATGAATCTGATTGACATGCCATGTGCATTCCAATTTTAATTTCATATTGTCACATTTGCTGCAAATTAGTTTTTAACTGCCAAGAATATGCAATTGTTCTTATATTTCCTAAAATAATGCATTCCGTATGCATCTTATCCAGACTCCTGCATCTTTGTATCAATTGCCCCATTACCTGTTTTTGGGGAGAGTGGGAGGGGGATACATATCTTTCCCAAATATACATAATGATTTATATACCATTCTCATATAGGTACATTTTACATGCCATTTTTAATCTGGGAATTATGACAAGATAGATGTCAGTGAAATATGTGAATTTTGTCCCCATTTGTGGGTTCCGGTATATGTGATTTCTCTTGAAAAGATGGAATCCACAGCAACCCTAATTTCTGGATATCACAGCTGATTTCAGCAACACATGCTGGAATGCGGAAATTTCCTGCCATTTTGCATTAAAAGCACCCTGTGCAAGAGAAGTGAGGTGAAAGACCCCTATTTGTAATGATGGAGATTATAACCTGCAGCTCCTTACTCTAGGTATAACCAAAAACTTGGCTCCCCAAAAGAACTGAATTCTGCCCCAAATAGGGAAATAATTAACTACATCTTCTCAGCAAAGGCTTCCAAATTCAACTGACCTGGGTAGCCAAGTTTGGCTGTTCTACCATTTGAGTGAATGAAATGTTTCCTCTTGCCATTAATTTTTGCTTGCAGTCAGTGAATATCGGTTGACCTTGCTTTGCAATCAAATAAAAGGAAGTCACTTCTGCTGTGGAATTGTATCCCACATAGTTCTGTTTCTGTTCTTTGGCCCAGCCTTCTGGTTTATCCTCTTACCCAAATTTATTCACCACATGGGCACTTAAACAAGTTGTTTCACATGCTTCATGGCATCTTAGTACAAATGATGTCACAAGCATGTGATGTCAATGTAGTCTACACAGAGCCTCTCTAAAAATTAAACATTCTTCATATTATCTTTTATTTAGATTAATAAATGTCAGTACTATCAGAAATGTCCAACTACGAAGCAAAAATATAACTAGATCAAATGGGAAAATAGACACACGCATTCTCATATACTTAAACATGTGTATGCGTCCGTTCAATATCACATTTGCAGTTGGCATATCACAATTCATGCTCCAGTCATCACAGTTGACAAAACTGGTTCTCAATCTGTCTGCTGTTTCTCGTTAAAATGCCTCAGAAACCATGATACTGATGAGGCTGTGTCATGTATAGAGCTAATAATAGAATTCTTGGTCTATTTGAACAATCATCACAGTTAACGCTGGGAACATTAATCTGATGCTACAGCAGGCTACTATTCTTCCAGTAAAGATTATGGTTAGTTACAGTAGACACCGTTTATTATGATTATTAAGTAGCAATCACCGGCATTTGCATCCATCAATGTCGCTCTTATTTCCTTTTCTTCCTGATTAACAGGCTTCCAAAGATAGGTACCAGGCAATTTGTTGGCACGTAGTCACATTATTCCTTCCTTCCCTAGCCAAAATAATTTTGAGTCCAACATCTATGGAGGATAATAATGAAATAACTTTGCTGATTGCATTCTACTTGAATAGATTCCATGTGCCATCTAATCCAGCTGTCTGCCCTCTCCTCTTCGTAACATTTTTTTTCATTTATTTTGCCTGGATTTTCCTTTCCACCCCATTATTTCTACATTGTACAGGCTAAAGTCACACATTACTTTTTCATAAGATGCTATTTATATTACTATACCACTTAAAGCCTCTGCTGAATTTAAAACATACAATTTTATGAGAGTGATTTTATAAGATGTGTCAACATGAATTCCACAGCCCCATGTATAACAACGCTGAATTAATCCAATTGCATTGTCTTTCTCAGATTAGAAAACCTCACACAGCCACACAAAGTATTTGTGTCTAAAAAACCCCACTTTAAAAAAAGTTGCCTATAAAGAAAGCTAATTAGGAAAATTGCATAGAAAGTCTTCACAGTTTAGGGAAAGCAGATTTGGATTATTTTTTTTTTACTTCCTCTAGAAACAGTTGATTTATGAACAGGATCAGCAACTGCCATGGTGGCATATGTGGTGGCTTCAGGCATCTCTAAGATGTTGGAATCAAAATCCAGTTCTCATTCATGTGATCCTTCACAGAAGGACAGTCTGAAGGGAATCTGAAGAGAATGGAAAGAATTTTTGTTCAGCGTATTGAACTTTCTCTGGGAGGTTTTGTGTATTTAGTTCTAACTCTATGAGTCTCTGCTGCACAATTCTGTCTAACATTCAATTGGTTTCCAATAGACCGAGTGCTTGAATTACCCCTTGTCTACAGGCTGAATGCTAATGGGGTGGCTACAGTACGTGAAATCTTACTCAATTACTCAGCCTCCATTTGTCTCTTAAGAGGCTCCGGTGGTTAAGCCTCTATAAATGTGTTTGCCGCCATCAATTGGAGCTTAATTATTATATAAGTGTCCTAATAAATCGAAAGGTGCCATTTAGCACATGAACCACAGCCTTGCTGCTGGCAAATTATGCATGGGGCTAACAGAGTACACCAAGGGACACAGTGCTAGAAAGGTGATAGAAGTAACACAAGACTGCTGGTGGGGATAAAATCAGACTTCCCAGATATGTCCTGCTCGGGTAAATACTGAACTAAATGGTAGATCACAAGCCATGGTGTGTCACCTGATAGATTTTAAAACAGTGCTCGAGAAATAGAGACCAAGTTAACTTTAATAAGAGTAATAAAGCGTTTTCCTCCTGCTAAATCTTGAGAAACTAGGAAACTAGTTCTCCAAGATGGGTAAACCACTGTGACAACGCTGCAATGGAGCTAAACTAATCCTTCTGCTCCTTTCTCTGTCAAGATGCCCACATGCTCCAAAAACCAGGGTCTCAAGTTCATGGCAAAAGTCCCCAAACCCACATGGGATGCGACTAGATAGTGGATCGTGAGAAGGGGGGAGAAGATTCACACTTTCATACATACATGCATACCCATGTACAATTGGACATGGATACACAAAGCATATCCTTATCCAAAGATATGGGCAGAGATTGTTTAGGAAGGAAAATAGATAAACCTTCCCTGCCTTTTCCCACTTGCCTACCCAGTTTCTGAGTTTATGTAGTTTGTAGATTTGGCCAGTTTTCTAGAGAGTGCCCACAAGACCAACCATAGAATCTTCTCAGCGCAGAAACCAAAATATTGGGTCCGTCTGCTTCTATCGTGAGTGGTCACTCGATCTTCAAGGAAAAGGCTTGTGTTCTGATAGCTCCCCTTTGGGGTAAGGCCCAATTACCATCAAACCCCCTTGACAGCAAAGCCAAAACTTCAAACATTCTAACTTTTGCTTAAGAAGGACATGGTTCACTTTGGACCTTACTGGAATTTCTTGCAAGAAATTGAAACAGCCACAAGGAAGTTACAGAAGTCAAGATGGTGTCCATGCTCATGTAATTGATGTATTTATTTTACATAAATGGTCCAGGTGACACAAATGAAATGGGTGGGGCCATTTCAGTTCCTTCAATGCTCATTCACTGGTTTTACATAGCCTATCTTTAAATGTTTTGGGAGACACTAGCAAAGATGTTAAGTTACTTTTTCATATCCCTTATTTTCTTTTCTGCTCTTGAACCATGCTGTTTTCAAATTTCACAGAGAAAAGAAATGCAGGCAAATGACAGAAGGCCTCCAATGGCCACTGGTTTAGAGTTGGATTTAAAGAGAAGGATAAAAGTTCTGCCGTGAGTGACAGCATCAAATTCCAGGTAAATGTACTCCATAGTTTCATTTATTTATCAACCAATCAATCAACATTTCAAGGCTACCCACTCCTAACAGACCCTGGATAGCAAATAATAATAAGCCCATAAAAATACAATTACAACAATCTCTACTATAGTATAACTCATATTAAAATCATGGTGGCACATTCTGCTTCAGCCAAAAATAGACTGGAATAAGATCATTTAACCCTTTATGAAATTCCGCTATAGAACTTGTGCTTTCCTCAACGTACATAGACTTCTGCAGCATATGATCAGATGGTCACAAATAAATACCCTAAATGGAAAAGCATTGTTCCCCTGCAGTGTTGTTACTCATCTGCAACACTGCAATTCAATTTTTATATTGATAAATGAAGGGTAGCACAGAAGAAATATGGCCTGATCTGCAAGAGATTCACAAGTCTAGGAGATGAATTTCATATTTAATTTATCCATTTATCTATCTATCTATCAAACTTATATTCTACCAAACTCAAAAACAACCCTTGTTGGCTTACAATAAAGGCATAAAACAACAATATGAATAAAACAAAAACATTAAAATTAACACAAATAAAAATAAAAAGCAGCCAGACAGAGAGGGGAAGAGCAAAAACATATATTTGGGAGAGAAGGTCAATACTCTGCCACCAGCCACCTCCAAGATGATGTACCCCCATTGGATCCCCATGCCAGCTAGCAAGTCCAGGTCTGAAGGCCCTTCCAGAAGACTGCAAGGGTGGGAGCAGACCTCACCTCTGGGGGCATGTTATTCCACAGTGCAGGAGTCACAGAAGAAAAGGCTCTTCTTCTTGACCCACCAGCCAAAATTCCTTCAATAGAATAAGAGTGGACAATAGAACATGAGCCACATTTGGCTCTCAGCACCTCTTTACAGCCTCCAGGACATAGCCAAGGGAATGGCCAAATAAAAAGCAATTTAGACTGTAGCAGGAATATGGGCAAAGCAAGTGGCTCAGAAAGGATCCTCCCTAGAGCTGTAAAGGGGACAGTCACTTCATGCCAGGGCCAGGCCCCAGTGGCTCCTGAGAGACCAAAAATAAAACAAAAAGCTCAACCCCCCCACACACATTGTTTTCAGTCTATCTCCTGGGATCTTAGTTCTGAGGCCATACTAAGGGATGTGCATAAGGGCAAGTTAAAAAATCAAGATACAACGGGTAAAAAAAGGGACATGGCTCTGATCCCACAGTTGGGGCTGCCATCTTGATGCCATTGATCCATACCAATAGGGATGGCATCTAATCCCATATTGCCAAGGGGGTACAGTATAAAGAGTTAATTTACTTCTGCTCAGAAAGAAGGGAAGGGATTTTTCTGAATGGAAAAAATAGCTGGCAATTGGGATTGAGTGGTTGAAAGAAGATGAGAAGATAGGAAAAGAGACATATTCATCTAAGTTTTCCTACTGACTGAGCAATATGCTTTTAAGAGTAGTAATTCTTTGGAAAGGATTACGATAAGGCAGGTACATTAGTTTTATTTTTTCAGTTGTTTGTATATTGTTCATTCTTTTATTGATTTTGGAGAGTCTGCGAAGACATCTCCAATAATGGGATGCTGTTCCCAATAATTATTTGGAGTTCTGAAGTGAAGTTCTATGTTAACTACAACCATATTTCTCTAGCTCTTATTGACTCACTTGCTGAGAGACTAGCCTTTTATTCATCACAGTTATCGTGCAGCTTAGTGATTGAGCTTCAATATAAAACCAACTTGTAATTTCAGGAGGAAAGAGAAATATCCTGCTTGCCTTAAACTGAAGAAGCAGAGAGAAAGATAACCATGAAATAAACCCGAGGATAGCAACATACCAAGTAAGCAGGATATGGCTATAAAAGAGAAACTTTTCTGGAAGGTTATAGGTTTACCTTTCCAGAAAAAAATGTGATACTTGCTGAAAAACCAAAGGAATGGGAGCTGAGCCAGAAAGAATAAAGATCAGCCTGCTTCAGCATGTCTAGTTGATTGTTAGAGCAGCTAAAAGAAGATTCTGCTCACACAATAGCATCAAAAACCAAAATTGTAGGAGTGCATGGAATAAAGTAACTTAGAAGGTGGACATTGTTGGACAGCATCCTGAATAGCACATTCCAATCCATAACATTTTAATCTCTTGTCCTCATTCAAGTCATATTGTTGATCTAGTTGGCTTACTATTGTCTTTCCTGAATGGAAATAATGTCTTCCTGAATCTCTCATCTAAAATCTTTTATCAAGAAAAGTTAGGGTTTGAAAGAATGTGTGGCTACTCCAGTATTCTGCTAGTAGTAATGAAACAGTGTCCAGAATCTGACTGAGTGAAGACAAGGTGCGGCTGATGCAATTTATTGTTAGCACTAATTTCGTAAAGCAGTTGTTGCAATAAGATGATACAAAAAGAGAGAGGAGAAATAAATGGGTATTGATACAGTTCTGATTGCTGGGTACCACAGATAGAAATAGGTGATCCCCAATCATCGGCCCACAATGAAATTCAAAGAAAAATCTAGCAGCGTTTCCCTTTTAATACATTCACATTTTCTCAGATCCTTGGATGCTGAGAATACAAATTGCTATGTCATTCTTTTATTTCAGAGAATTACATCAAATCCTTAGGAATGTATTTACATCAGGGCAAAGAAGAACAGAAATCACTGCAACTCTTCCAGCAACATTGACTTTTCAATATATGACAGTCAAACAAGAGAGCATACAAAACATTTACAGGCCTTAAAACCTTTCAGACACCACTAGTACTTTGTCCCTCTTTATGACGCAAAAGTTTGCCATGAGATGAGTGAATAAACCTTCTACCCTATGAAGCAATTCATTTATTATTTCATTTGGATATCTTCTCTTCCACCCTATAGAGCAGGATTTCTTAACCAGGGGTCCATGGATCCCTAAATGGTCCATGGATATGTTTCAGGGGGTCCATAGGGTCAGATAAAAAAATAACATTTTAACATTATTTTTAATAAAATAAAGTACATATATTCATTGTATGCAAAGTTGTGTTTATGTAAATATTTCTGGGGAGTGGGTCTATAGCTTTCATCAGATTCTTAAAGGAATCCATGACTCAAAAACGGTTAAGGACCACTGTTATAGACTCTCAAAGTGGCTTCATTATTGTTTTGTTTTCCTCCAAAAGCTCAAAGAATACATTTTTTCTCTCTTCCCAATCACTTTGTGAAGTCAGATGCATAGAGAAAATGGTTGAAATCATCAACTAAGTCTCCATAGCTGAGGGTAAACTTGAACCTGAATCTTAAGTATTTTGATTGGGGCTTTTAAGCCAAACTGGCTGACAAGAAATAGATCTTAGGAAGTACCTGTAGCGACTTAGACCTTCTAAGCTAAAGGGCTGGTCCATGTAGTGCAGAATTCTCAAAGTGTGTCCGGAGGTTGAGTCATGGCAACTGGACTTCTTTTCTTTTGGTTCAAGACATTTTGTTGCTTATCCAAGTAGCTTCTTCAGTCATTAGGATGATAGTCTGAAGAAGATACTTGGATAAGCAGCGAAACGTCTCAAACCAAAAGAAAAGAAGTCCAGTTGCCATGACTCAACCTCCAGACAATTCTACCTGGGTGACTGAGAATTTTCATCAACCTATTGTTCAAATCGTTTTTACATAAAAACGTGGGATCGTTTTTATGTAATCTAGTCCTTTTGATTCGTTATATCAGTGATTGTGATGCAAATTACACTCAAGCCACATACAGGAACAGGAATGTTCCTGATAAAAAGCCATGGATGGCATATTGAAAGAAATAATAAAAATAGAAGATACTGAGATTATCCAAGCAGCATGTACAGCCTTCTTGTCTTTATTCTTTCCTGTTGGTGACCCCCAATTTCTTCCTAAAGGACAGAGGCTCTTACTGAGGTTCCAGAACACAAGGGAGTTGTGTGCAATTGTGGATCTCATTCAGATTTAAATGAAAATAGCCTTCCTTTACCAGCAGTTGACAAGCACCAACCTACAAGCTGTCCATCTCTCTTACTGCTTATCTTCCCAAGTAGGTTAGCTGAGATCCTTCAATTAGAGGTGTTTCTGTAGACACAACATCTGGTATGCCCCAGACATATCTATTACAATCTATTATAAACACTCTGCAGTAGCATATTCACTGCCAGCACCATTATTGTTACTGAAGTAGGAAAAGAGCAGTTGCAAAAGTCAATGAAGAACTGAAGGCTGCAGTTCTAAATTTTATTTTAGCATGATTGCAGTGTGCCATCTATCTCCTTAACGAGGGAGCTGAACAGATAAAATGTTAGAGGGATGCCATTAATGCAGTTCCCAAGATTGGGCTGTGTGATGCATTCCCTAATTCTAAACCCAACCTTCACCCCAAAATTACTAAATCACCTGTACTGTGTCAAAAGAAGAATGATGGTTTTAAGTAAAACAAGCAAAACCAGAGAGAAAAGGGCATAATAAGGGCAGATAGGAAATAAACCACATTGCTTAAACACCTGTTTCCACTGCCAGAGCATAAGTCTCATTCCAGTGATTAACTCTCCAATTGAAGTTTAGTGGCTCAGATATACTTAGCAGATATGTCAATAGAGAGCTGTTTCCCATGGCTGAGTTAAAGTGCTTTCCTGTCTCTCCTTCAGCCAGCAGGAAATTGTAATGGCACAAAATTTGCTGCCCCACTGGCAATCCCTCTTTCACCACAGACACAAGGCTGACAAATGATGCTGTCTTTCTTAGCATACGTGGTATATTAACAACAAGAATTGGTGGATTCATTCACCCACCTTTGTTTTCTCCAACTCTCACCAAACAGCAGACAGACCCGGCAGATTTAGCCAGCTGTCAAAATCTGCTCTGGTTTGGCATAAATGTTCTGGTTAAGCATCACCTGACAGGCAAGTTTGTTCTGTACATATATTTAGTACCCCTCCAGAGGAACACCAACCCGGCATTCAAAAGTAACCCAATAACTGACAGTTCAGAAAAATTTCCACAGTGAAGCAGCAGACAGAAAAAGCGTTACATTTTTATGTCTTCCATCACCACCACTGCTGTTTAACTATTCTTCAGGCTGACTGAGGTCTCCAAATCTTCTCAAAGATGTAGCAAGTGCAGGAGGAGACCAAATCTGATTCTCCCGATGCTCAAAGCGAAATGTCACCTAGAGTGCCCAGAGTTTTGAAGGGAGGATTCAAGTCCCTATGTTAAGCGCAAGGAACCAAGAACGACACAATGAGGTACTCAGTGTTGTGTTTTTAATGCTGTTTTCCCATTGACAGGAATCTTGCCAGGCTAAAGCATATTCTGCATAACTTTCAGATAAATCCCGTGAAGGTTTAGAGAAGATTCTTCTGGGTCCCTTTTTGCATACCAAGAACTCAATGCTGATTTGTCTCTTAGTTCCTTGGGGAAAAAAAACCCTCCAAATCAGCACCAGATTTCACCACACTATTCCAACTTAGAGGAGCCAGTATGTGTCTAGCTGATCATATCTGAAGATCACCTGACTAAAAAACTGACAGAAGTCATTGAAAGATAGGAAAACTGCCATTACTTGATAGCTACTTGAAGGGGAAACTATTTTAACACCAATATTGGTAAGAATGATGTAAGCCTATCTCACTCATGGGCTGGATGAAAAATGTAGCATGATGAGGTGCAACCTGGGAAATGCCCTGGGTCTATGTATCATTCTAAGTCACAATGTGGTTTGTTTGGTTTAGGTTTAGGATAATACATTAACCTGCTCAACTGTGATTTATTCAGCAAACCATGCTTAATTAAGTCATGGATTAGTTCAGTGTCTGAAGCTCACTGTAGCCAAATGGCTAATTACATCTGTCTGCCTGTGTAAGGATTTATGGCCACTATCTCCATTTCCGTCTCTGAAGCTCACACTTGAGATCTGTTAAGAGATGTATATCTCCAAGGCTTATGGTTGTCCCTGCTAATTCTATGAAACTGAAAATGGGATCTGACTACTCATCTATAATGCAGGTTTAGTTCACACAAGTAGCAAATGACCTTATATACCTGTGTCTTGACTGTATCATTTAAGTAAAGACTCATAAAATGGAATCTAGCTTGGTGGAAGCAGCTATTTAACCTTGACTGATCTCAAAATATTAAGCATGGTCTGACCTAGTTAGTATTTAGACACAAGACTACCAAAAAATCCCAGGGCTATAGGTTCAAAGTGGAAAATTAAAAAAAAAAAGGAATTGCTGCCAAGGAAACTTTCTGGACAGATCCCTAAAGACACCAGGAATTCATTGTGAAGGAGACATTATTTACCCAAAATGGCAGCCTTCCCCCAGGGGCAAAATGTCCATATTAAGGTGGACTGGGTTTGCCTAATATGCTACATTAGGTCTGAGTTAATACCATAATTGTTGTATGTTCACATACAGCAAGGTTGTTATAAATGTGAGTTTGAATAATGCAATATATAATTTGGTAGAAACTGTACAGTGCTATCAGGTTATGTGTAATGCAGCCCAAAATCCAGTTGATGAACATGTGCAGTTGAGATTATAGGGTTACTATTGGGGTTTAAGATGCTGCTACTTCAGTCTGCACTTGCTTATCTTTTGTTTTTGTGTGCAAAATGGACAAAAAAGACTCCTTCAGATAAAAATACCACAAGTACAAAAAAGGAGGCTTGTAATTACACTAGAACAAAAATCTGATGTAATTAAGTGACATAGCAAATCTAAAACAGGATGAGTTGTCAAAATTCCTGAATCTGTGATGCAATTTTTTTGTATTTTGCTTTCTGTAACTACTCTGTGACTCTGATAATAAATTCAAATTATAAGTATTTTTTACCCTTTACTGTAATGTTTCATTAATAAACATATAAAAACATGTTTCAATTTTGTATTGCCCATTTCTGTTAAACTGGAACCAATGTAAATATAAATATAACTCTGAATAATATGAATTTGAAGAATGCAACCTCTTTAAGGGATTCATTATCTGTATTAATTGAGACTTAGCTTAGTATGTTTGATCCAGACAAACTACACAATGGCTTAATGTGCTGGCCCAGTTTAATGTCAGCCTTATCAGATACATCAGACAGGAATCATGACCAGATAAGCTAATTCTATTTTATTGTAAAGCTACATGACTTGAAACTTGCAAGTCTTAAACTACAAATCTCTGCCATCTTCTTAACAGCCCAAGAAACCCAAAGGAAGCTCCCTTCTGAGCCTCTTGCTCCACTCACTGTCCAGCTGGGGGCTATGCTCTCTCTTATCGACTACAAACTTCATCACAATCTTCTGAGTCCAATAGAACTATTGGTAGCTGAGGGTTGAACTGTGAGTTCTTGGTGCCCTCTGAACTTGGTTGTTTGTTTGCAGACATTTCATTGCCCAACTAGGTAACATCAGGAGTACAAGTATCTAGGAAACTTCTGAGTTTCATTTTCTCTTCATTAGAAAGAAGGAGCCATGTGTCCATTGGATTTGATTGTTAGAGAAATGGGGACCTTCCATACATGTAAATTGTATATTAAAAACTACAGAAGAGCATTAGATGAAGAGCTTTCCCAAAGGAAGAACCAAATAAAAACCCTCTGTTTTGGAAATACGAATTTCAGTTGCTGGTGTAATTTGTTTCAATCCCACTGAGAAGCACAGATCTTTTGGTTAATGAGAAGCATAAAGAAGTATAGAAGGAGTATAATAGGCTAGATCTGTTCTCTGGGGGCTGCTAGTTAGTTTGCATGTATATCATTTTTAAATTATTATCATATTTAGCATGGAGGTGAAGAGTATGTGTAAAATGAAGATCTAATCAAGGGGCTGCCCTAACTGCAGTCATTTCAGTTTCTGTAAATTAGGAATCACCATTAACAAGAGAAGCACGTATACAGGACGGCCTTTCACACGCAGATAAAGACTGTTACAACCATGACAAATTCAAAAGTGTTCATCGCGGTCTTGCTATTGGTTGGGGTTACCTACAGGGTCATGTTATAGGCTGTTGTTGTCATCTTGCTATTGGCTATTGTGACCTATAAAACCTTTGTCTGAAGTCCCCCAAGTGTGGAATGCTTCCTCTCTGTCCTGCAGCCACTGAGCAGAGAGGATCATTCACCCAGCTGTTTTGCTTGGCCAAATAAAAAGTTGTTTCTTCAGATTTGAAGCCTCCACTTGAGTCTGGTTTTAGTCCTTTCTGGCTCAGGTGAAATGGAATCTCATATTACAGAAGCATGGATCTTCCTATCTAGAATCTTTTTAAGGCTGTGTTATGGGCAGGAGTATTCACTAGACCAGAACCTGAGAGTCAGAAATCCAGATCCTAAGGAATTTAGTTTTCTGTGTGAAATGTGTAAATGAAAACTGAAAGCGATGAGGAATAGAAGCAAGGCTGATGCAGGCCTATCAAATAAGCCGAGAATCAGATTTAAAGGCTGTATTCATATAATCCACTTATTCAGGAAATAACCTATTTCCTGACTTTACACAAGACAGTGAAGTATATAAATATCCCCCCAAAACCCAGATTTCTCCAACAAGCTAAGTCAAGAAAAAGAATATTAACTATTAAGGATAATATTAAGCATAGCAAGTTGTGGCTACGCAGCAACTAGATCAGTAACTGATTGGTAAAGCCTGTATATGGCCAGAACCAAAGAATGAAGAAGTATAAAGTCATACCAGAGATCTAGCAGCCAAGAAAAAGGCAAAAAGTCTTTTTCCTCCTGAGAGGAAGCATCAGTGGACATCAGGGAGGAGGGCCAAGACGTTTTTCCAGGAAGCTCTAATTGTTTACTTCTCTACAGAGTATAGAGGTCAGCAACTCTGGGGGCTACATAGCCCAAATACTCTATTGCAGGTGACTGAAAATATGATGAAAAGGTACATGATTGGAATCTTTAAAAAAAGCACAGAGAAAACAGGAAGCTCCAGGAAAGAAGTCATTTTTTAAAAGTTTCTGCCAAGTTCAAACCAGCAACCTTCTCTTTACAAAATAAGAGTTATACTACTATAGCACTCATGATAAGGGTAGATCTAAAAGCCATTAGAAATATATAGGGCAATGAGAAATGTTTTGTTTTTTAACCTGTTGGTTATACTTGCATGTACTGTGTGCGCAATTTTATACAGAAATTCAACCCTCTCTCTCTCTTTCTCCCTCTCTCTCTATGTATGTATCTGTGACCCACCAACAGGAGGGAAACAATTGATAATCCTTTCCTGGAATATCTACAAAAGAGAAATGGTTAGTAAAGATTGCTAATTAATAGTTCTTCTGAGGGAAAAGTCACTGAAGAAATATATCTACAGCTGGAAACCCTTTGTGGACTTTTTGTAGGAGATGGAAAAAATAAAATTCTGACATACAGATTTGATTATTGTTAACATTAAAAAGAAAGAAAAATCTTTTTTGGTGAAAATGGACATATAATATTAAAATAAGAGTTGAATATAAGTGTCTTATTTCATTGGAAGAAAAAATTGGAAGTCATTATTTGTACAGTATATATATTTGTTTTCCTTTTTTTCTTTATATCTTTCTGCAGTTCTATTTCTATCTATTTATATGTTAGTTTCTAGGTATACGTTTTGTAAAATTTAATAGAAGTATTATAGGATAATTCTTTCCTAGAATTCAAACCTGAAACAACAAGAAAAATATCCTGTAGGAAATATGGTAATTTGTCATCTGAACTAAATAATTTGCAAGTTGTTGCTATGCTATCTCAGTCCAGATAAGTTTGGCTTAGAACAAAGAAGACTTGAGTACAGGACAGTTGCAGTTTAAACAATGTGTAGATATGCCCTTGATCAGTTTGAAGTGGTCTTATGCAGCTACCAAAATAAAATAGCGTAGTCTTAACAATGGTTCATAATCTCACTTCCAGCCTGCAAACATGAAGTTTCAGAATAGCTCTGCACCAATACTTAAAGCAATTTTTATGCCACTTTGGGGGTGTCCCTGATCTTGCAACTTTTCCTTCCTAGTCTGTGTTCTCCATCTGATACTTCATACTCTACTCCACTGTTACTTTGCCATCTGCTCTTAACCTTGGTAAGTATTGGCAACAGGGGACTATGATCCTTCAAGAAGAACAGTTCAAGTTGTATCTGTTATTCAGTAGCTCAAAAAAGACCACCATCTGCTTCTGGTCTTCTTCCCTGGGACATGGAAATATTTTGAAAAGCACTCCTGGGATTCCTTATGCCACATCAGTAAGCTAATTGGATTTTTGACGATCAGTGCCATCCACTTAATAGCAACAGGGAAGTTGGCATGAAAAATTATCAGGTATAGAGAGCTAAGATCTCTGTAGAAACATCTTTCCAACTCTACCAGATGGGAAAGATGGAGATGGGGGAGTAAAACCTTCCCAACCTTCACTGTTTCTTATAACTGCTTAGACATACCAGCTGTTTTTTAAATTCCCCCTCTGGATAAAACTGACAAAAGAAAAGCATAATGAGACATCGCCAAAATAAGTTGGTTGCCTGAAGACATAGTTTTTCCTATCTGCTTTCAGAAAAAAATGAAAATAGTTTTGAGAAAGTATCAGCCCAGAGATTTAAGTTTAAACATCATGTGGCAACTGCTGGAGGATTTTAGTTCATTTTCCCCAAGGCCAACGTAGCATTAAGTTCTATCCAAAAGAAGGCTTTCAAATTGCCAGTGCTGCCTTGCTTGGTGTGGTACATAAATCCTTACCAGAATCCTTGGAGACCAAAAGCAATTATATTAGACAATGAGGTAAGCAAGAAGGGAGGGACTTCAAAAGAAAGTTTTGATGATCAGAAAAAAAATCCTTTTTTATGATAAAGCTTTGAAGTCTAGGGAAATACTATACTTGTTTCCGACTATAACCACCAAGGCTATCTATTGTATCCTAGATAAGACAACCCACACTGAAGGTTGGATGATCATCTGTCTCCTATAAAGCAAAACATAACTGAATGGAAGACAATCTTCTTGAACAGCTATGCAGGAGAAGATGGCAATAGACGATCCAGAGAGAATATAGGCTCTTCACATTAGGAATTAAGAAAATGTAACCTAAAAGAAAGATGGAAAGAGCCGCAGCCATGTTTCCAAAGATCTACTTACAGTCTAATACAAGGGCTACTGTGTCTTCCAAACTATGACCTGTAAGTGTTCTGAGAATAAAAGAAAACATTGCATTCACATCCACAATTTGAATTCTGAAGAAGCCAAATTCATTCCTTTTCAATTCCACAACTGGAAAATTTCTGCAAATACAGGCAGATCCCAAATGTTCCTCCATCAAAGACTTTTCCTGGAGTAAATGTAGCCTAAAATTTCCGAAACAAATTCCATAAGAACTAGAAAGTATATAATTTTAAAACCTGTCCAGCCACCTTTTATAAAAACACACTATTATGAGGATAATGCTGTTGTTATTCAGTCACGCAGTCGTGTCCAACTCTTCGCGACCCCATTGACTGCATTATGCCAGGCTTCCCTGTCCTGCACTACCTCCCGGAGTCTTCCCAAGCCCATGCCCATCGCACAGACTATGCTACCTATCCATCTCATCTCATCCATCAAGTATCCCCTTCTCCTCTTCCCTTCAATCCTTCCCAGCATCACAGTCTTTTCTAATGAGTCCTCCCTGCACATTATGTGGC
>JANHZU010007828.1:0-13814 GCA_032468055.1 Acrochordus granulatus | reverse complement strand
ATGTAGTCTGCATATAAGTTAAATAAGCAGGGTGACAATATACAGCCTTGCCGTACTCCTTTTCCAATTTGGAACCACATGGGGATAATACAACCCACTATTTTACAGTAGCACGGGTAGGGGATTCACAAGAAGTCCCAAGACAGATGTAAACAATTTTTCATAGTAGAATTCTTGCAGTGATTCAGTCCAAGAATCTAATGAGTTTGTATGAATTTCCTATCAAAGAAATTAAGCCATGCCATCAAAGACCAGCCCCTATTTATGGATTATGCATTGTGGGAAGGAAATCAAACCTTCCCTACCATTCAGTCTTCACTTGCTTCCCACTTCCCAATCTCCCAGCCATTTCCAGGTCCTGAGGAACTGGCTTTTTCCAAGAGTCTCTAACTGACCAACATGATCTCGCAGACTGGGCATACTGCAGGTGTCAGCCAAAGAGTGTCAGCTGGAGGGGACTAGAAAAAAAGCCTTTTCTGCAGTAAACCCTGCTCTGTGGAATATCCTTTCCTCAGAAATTAGAATGGTCCCAACTTGTTAGCCTATTGTGAGTCTTTAAAGACCTGGTTGTGTTCCCAAGCCTGGGGTGCTGAATGCATCAAGACCCTATTTCTTAGCTTTGTTGCTTAATGATCGAGTATCTTGGCTGCCACATATATTTGCTATGTATATTTATTTTACTTTTTTCAAAATACTGTATGTTTGTTGTTTTAAAATGTTTTGGCCCATAGGGTCACAAAGAGTCAGACACCACTTAGTGATTGAACAACAATTGTTTTAATAGTAGCATATTTTGAATTGAGACAGATAGCTAGAGAACTTGAATAAATAAATAAAAGTTGAGAAATTACACTAGAACAAAAGGCAACAAACTTGACAAAGAGGTTGAAACTGATAAAAGCTGGCAGCCCATTCAGGTAAGCATTCCTTTCAGGATGCCAGAGATTCCACCCATTAATAAACAAAAGATCCTTTCCTCCATGAGACTGCCACTTCTACCTATAATGCTAATTGAGCAGGAAATAAGTGGGAAACCTACAGCTCTCTGGGGTATCTGACCCTAGAGTTTCCCCTTTTGGAGAACCAGTCAATTACACTTTCTAAGTATCCCTAAATGGCAGGCTCTTTCTGACCAATTTCAGAGAACAAAGGCAAGGTTATCTTACATTAGAGTTTTGTAGGGAAGTCGTTGGGTGATTAGATACTCTGACTGTATTGGACTCTTGGAAATAAACATCATTTCTGCTTCAAGTAATTGCCCGTATTCTGCATTCTCTTTCTTGTCCTGGCTCGGAACAAACTGGGTTTCTTTCTAACAGCATGCAACATATTTTACATAAAATAAGGCAGGGCTTGGATAATATATTTGTCACAGTCTGGTTACTTTGACATTCCCCACCTCCAGCCTTCATAGATGGATCTGGCCATTCATCCCTAGCAACATTGCTCTTAATATTTGGCTCATCAACATCAATTTGGTTGTTCTGAAAGCTGTCAATTTTTTTTCAAATTGTGCATTTTCACTTATACAAAATCAAAAGCTTCAGAAATACAAATCTCCAGGTAGCTATAGCTTATACCTAAATGTCTATATATTAAAATATGTATTCTATAAAGAGAGATACAAGGTGTCATATAGGTTATGCAACCCTAACAACATCTGAGGAAGTCAATATTGTTGTTTCCTAGACATCTATGCATCATTTTTCTACCCCACAAACATTCATTAATTCAGAAGCCCTAGAAGGAATCACTAAGTTCTTCCAACAGTTCATGTTTTACACCTCAAACAGCTGATGACCAATCAGTTCATGTCTTCCCTCTTCAGGACTTGATATATTGAAGTGGAGCTCAGATTTCTAGTTTTCTCAGTTTGCATCATAATGAATTAAAGTCTTGAAAACAGAGGCTGTCTGTGGATAAGATAAGCTGTGGACTTTGAATTTCCTTCATTTTTATGTATGGCAGGACACACCAGTGATATTAAAATACAAATTAGCAGCTTCATAATTCAAATAATTTGAAATCTTACAGAAAGATAATGAAGATAATGAACTGCTAAAATGGATCCCATCTTCCTTGCTACACCTGTACTTACAAAATAAAAAGGATACAGTTAGATTACTTTTTGCAATTGTTCCAGTTTTAAGTGGACAGGAAGCATGTAATAAGTCATTCAGGACCCCTCTTTCTAAAAGTCTTGGGGACTGTTTTCTTGAAGTTGGTCAGTCAAGAGTCATGTGACTTCTAGCTCAGGATTTCATAGGACCTGTGGCTGCTTCTGAAAAATATCTGAAAACTTCAATTGTTTCAAAATGTGGCAGCCTGCATGGTTTCATGCAAGTCTAGATTTGCACAACTGACATCTCTCTTATAGGAGCTGCATTAGTTGCCAATTTGCTTCCAGGTCCAATTCAAGGAGCTGGTTGTCAACTTTGAAGCCCTACATGGCCTGGAGCCAGATTATTTAAAGGACCATCTTTTCCCAGTCATATCTACTCCACCCTCCAGAGTGGGGAGGCAAGATAGTTATGGGTCCCCACTCTTAAGGAGGTATGTCTAGCAGGATCAAGAAGGAGGGCTTTCTCCATGGTGGTTCCTTCTCTGTGGAACATCATCCTTGCAGAAATAAGATTGGACCTCACCTTGACACGCTTTTGAAAGGCCCTGGAGAAATATAGGTGAAGAAATGAAGCAATGGGCTTGTTAATGGGCCTAGGGACCCAAGGGTAACATGGAGCCCATCAAGTAGTTGGTTTAACTGTTGTCAGGGAGATGGGGGTTTATTGGGTGATGTACTGGGTTTTATTTCTGTAAGCTGCCTGGAGTCACTGTGACTGAGTTGGGCAGCCAAATAAATATTCTTAATAAATAAGCATGTGATAAGTCATTCAGAACTCCTCTTTCTAAATAACTCAGGTCCTGTTTTCTTGACGTTGGTGAGTCAAAAGTCATGTGACTTCTATCCCACGGTTTTCATAGGATCTGTGGCTGCCTGTCCAGGAAAAAAACTAAGGTGAACTTGGATGGTCAGAAGCATCCTAGGGAAATAGAGATCATGGTGGCAGTAAACTCATACGTTTGTCTTCTGCAAAAAAGATTATTTTGTGACTGACTATTGTATATACCCATAGCAACCATTTTATCAGAATAATCACATCCTGGACTCAAAATGCCAAACATACTCATCTACCCAAAGAGATTGAGAGGTTCATCTAGTAACCATAGCCTTCTTCTGGCAGTAGATGTCAATTAATCCATAATACCTAGGGAGTCTTTAGTAGTCCAGGTTTCCTAACAATTTAAAATACTAATTCTGAGAATAAACAAATGCCAATCTTGTCAGCACTCTCCAGTCACTGTGAAGCTTGGAGGAATTATGCAGTAGGTCAGTCAATACAAACCCCCTTGCAGCTGATTTCACTGATGCATATCTTCAGGCAGGCATTTCTACCATACCAGACCAACATTCTCTACACTTATCTTTGTCAGAATCACTAGTTACTATCAGAGTTTCATTGAACCTTGAAGTCATGCCTGTGGATTACTCTGATGATGAGCAAGCAATCGTTGCAAAGCCTCATTTTTTCCACAAGGCAGACAGGATCTCTTCATTTTTTATTTTCCTTTTTCCTGTTTGTCAGAAGAAATCAAAGGCATTGCTAAAATGACAAAATTAGCCTGCCAAACAAAACACCCAATTGTCTTGAAAATCTATAAAATTCCAACTTCTTGTTGTGAGCTAATCGTTATGTCTACTCTTTAAGGGATTGATAATATTCTTTTTTTGCCATGAATTCTCAGCTCAGCTCTTTAACAAATTTCCTGAGACTTGACTTTGACCACCTTACCACAGAAGACTAAACCTCAAACAATGAAAGTAAATAAAAATGTTCACTACTTCATTTGGAATATGAATTCCAAAGACAAAGGTATAACCTTGAACTCTAGCCTTTCCAGGTTTTTCCCCTTTTATTCAGAAATCCTGGAGCATGGATTCATTGAAATATGTTGGAGTTCCTGCCTCTCAAGATGAAAGAAGCAATTTGAAAACTTACCTTGCCAGCCACCATTTCTCTTCTGTCCCTTTATGAATACCTCAAAGATATATCCACTTGACTTGCTGTCAGTTTGCATGTTCTGTAAAGCAGTCAAAATGGACTGAGGAAATGAAGTAGGATTTATGCATTGCATAAAATCATAGATTTTTTGCTAAGTTTTGGCTTAAGATGTTGTGTAAACTCGGCCATTTGTTTCTTATAAAATATAGATCATGGTTTAGCATGTCTGTGTGAATCCAAGCAATTATGGTTTATTGTGGCTTAATCAATGAATCATGGTTAAACAAATCAGAGCATAGCACAATGTGTTTTATTTATTTCATTTTATTAGTGTAATGCATTCTATTTATTTTATTGCATTCATTTTATTTATTCCAGAATGCAGCAGCATGGGCAGTGATCAACATGCCTTGGAATCTCCTTCAGAAACTGCACTGGTTGCCAGTTTGCTTCCAAATGCAAGTCAAGGTGCTGGAAGCCATCTATAAAGTCCTTCATGGCATAGGGCTTCATTATTTGAGGGACTTCATTATTTGAGGGACCTCCCATAGTATCTGTCTGGTTGCTTCAGTCCCAGCAGGATTAACACACTCCAGGTTCTGTTGATTAAACAATGCCAATTGTTGGGACCCCCAGAAGTGCACCTTCTCTGTAGCAACATCTGTTCTCTGTAATGAGGTTCCTCCCAAAATTCAATTAGCTGCCACCCTATAGTATTGAAGATCTCTAAAGACCTGGCTCTTCATCCAAGCCTTTGGTGAGGATGACTGATGCTCCTTTCTTCCACTTCATTCTCCTTCAAGTAAATTTGCCATTATTGTTCTTCTGTCTTATGCTGTTTTTATATTTGTATTTTGTAAATGTTTTTAACAATTGTAAACCATTTTTTACACCCAGAGGTGCTAGGAATTGGGCGGCATATACATTTAATCTGTTGTTGTTATTAATTTTACTGGATTTATAGGCTGCTAGTGAGTGGCTAGTTTCCCAATCTCCATAAAGAGGGTTAAAAATAATGCAGTATCCTTCATATGTGCCTTGAAGACCCAACTATTTCTCCAACCCTTGGGATGAGGAACTGTTTTCTGGGTGTCGTTTTATTATCGGTCTGTATTCCTTTTTTGTTTCTGTCTTTTTATGTGGTAACTCTTTCTTACTGGTGGGTTTGTATTGATTGTTATCATAAGCTGCCCAGATGTGTTTGACTTGAGTGGCTCAGTACATTTAATAAATTAAGTAAAAAGAAAACAAATCAATAATATTCAACAACATATAACACTAGGAACAAGCATTAATATAATTCTAAATCAAAATATGTTCTATCAAAGGGAATAAAATCATAGCATTCTAGCTCCAAGGCCTGAAATCACTTTATTTTACTGTCTTTCTAAAAACCAGGAAGTAAGGAAACCATGCAGATTACCTGGACTAAGTCAAATCAAACAGAAAGACTACTCATGTCATGTAAGATCCAGGCTGATTCAGGAAGACGCGACAATACTCCTATCTACTTGCTTTACCATGTTAGTCTATAGTAGCTAAAACTTAAAAAAAAAACTTAAGGCTTTTAATAAAATCTGATAGTCAGAAAACATGCTACTAAGTTGCTTCATATCTACCTGCATTAGAACAGGAACTAGGAAGATCGAAAGTCGTGTCTTTGAATATGTTTCTTTTTCTTGTTTTTTTTGTTTTCTTTTTTTTTTCTTTTTTCTATTCTATAATCTTTTTCCATTTCTTCTTCAATGTTACTGCAGTCTTTTGAATCTTTGTAAAATATTTTTATTTAAAAATAATGGTAAAAAAAAGAATAGGACCTTGGACAGCTCATAAAGTTCATATGTGAGTGAACAAAACATATGTCCACCCAGGAGGTTTTCTATTATTTAAAGCTAGAGTAAATACTTACCTAAGAGCAAGTCTGGTGTACTGGTAAAGGCATTAGGCTAGAAACCAGGAGTCTGTGAGTTCCAGTCCCACCTTAGGCACAAAGTCAGCTGGGTGATATCAGGCCAAGCACTTTCTCTCAGCCCTAGAAAGAAAGCAAGAGCAAAATACTTAAAAAAAAAAAGCTTGCCAAGAAGATTGCAGGGTCATCTCCAGCATCAAAGATCCCACAATATTTAATAAATCATATTTCTATTATTTTTATTGTAATCTGCCTATAGTTGTTTTGCTGAGTGATGTGGGCAGCATGTAAATTTAATACATTCGTAAATAAAAACAAATAATAAATTTGCTTTTGTACGCTAAGAGCTTCGATGGGCTGCCTCTGGACATCAACACATCCTTGAAAAAAACAAGGTGTGGCTCATTTATCACAGGCAGCTGCAACATCAGCTTGGATGCCTATAAGTAAAGTTCTGAGGAAGTGGGGATGGGAAGTTTTGCTGCCTGGATGATGTTGCTTTTCAAAGCACCGACAGCAACCTTAACTCCACTTCCTGGTGGGGGGGAGAAATGGGGCCCCATGTTCCTCACACCTCTTCCTTTACCCTATAACCTGTCAAGTCAATTTTGGACAGGAATTTAGTCATCCTTCTAAAGAACCATAGATTGATGCTAAAACAGCATCATCACAGGCATGAATCCTCTGGACCAGTGACCTGTTAGCTGGACTACCTGTCAGGTGGCTAAATCTTCCATCCAAAGCACCTACCTAGACTCCCTTCCCCATTTCATATTAAGGAGAGCAGGTTATGGCAGTTTTCCCCATGGGCAACTGGTATCAGGAGGAAAAATGAAGTCAGAAGAATCAACCAAGCACTTTCCTTAATTTGTCCTCATTGAAACTATCCTGCACTCAATCAGCCCCCTAGCCTGCCTCATTAGTGACACAAAATAGGCCTCTGCCATTATGGCAGCACAATTTATACCTGCAGACTTTCCTGTTGACTCAAGGAACGGAGGATAGCATATTAACACAGCCACAAGGTAGAGCCCTATGACACTTGGATTCATTTAATTAAATTATTTTCTACATGATTTATGCTGAGTGCCACAGACCTACCAACAAACAGCAGATCTTGATGGCTTCATTTAAAAAATTAGGGTTAGCAGCTCTGTGGTTTGGGAAAGTCATCAGCATCTGTCAACAGTCACCCCTTCCTGGAATGACAAGTAGTGCACTTTTACCACCCTTGCTGAGGGACATTCAAGCACATGCAAGACACATCTCAGCACATTTACCATCTGTTGCTTTTGACACTTCTGATTATCTCGACTGACATCCTGAAAGCTATTGGCAATTAGTGGTGAATATTTAACTTGGCAAATGGGTGTGGAGGAAGAATTTGCACTCTGAAAGAATCCGTAGAAGGACACATCACATTTTTACATGATCTGCACAGACATGCAGTTTACCTCCTACCAATGAAAACTGCCTTCTCAGTCTCATCAGCCAAAGTGGTATGTAGATTTTGTCCTGAATACAATCATATTTCCAAGTGAAATGTGGAATATTTGAAGAGCTGCATATTTCATCTATCATTAGAGATGTGTAGTTATTTGGAAAGATTCTCCAGAGCTGGCATTGGCATGTTTGCTGTACCTATAGCAGAAGCCATGCCTTCTTCTGGGATCCGAAAGGAGACATCAAGGGATCTTGTCACCATTTGCTTAATGCTTAAAGTGGTTCTCCTCTCAAACATGTATTTTCCTTGGACCATGCAGCTACCATGCCAGATCTGAAATAGGATCAGCAGCTTTAAGGATCCCCTGATAGCTACGCAAGCACACCCTCACTGGGTATGAAACACCTGTAGATCCCTGTCCTAATCCTATCCATTACCAATCCTCACAGAACACATTCCTGGGTTTATATAAATTCAATTTATATATTTATAAAAATATTAATGCATATATTTGCTACATGGGAAGATAATTGTGAAACTTTAAAAGAATTCCACAGATGCTTGAATAGATAGGTTGTTTTCATTTCCTTCAGTTGCTTTTGCTTCTTTGTGACACCGTGGACTTGATTGTATCAGGGGAGTCTATTAGCATTTATTTCTTTTCTTTCTTGTAAGCTCCTGTTTAGAAGTGATAGTGTCTAAACAACTTGTCTTTTGGGCAGAGGGGGTGAATTGCCTTCATTTTTTCTAAACATCAGAGTCCAATGATTTAATGTCCAAAATAGTGAGGTGTTACCTTCATTATTAGGGTTTCTAGTGAGCAGATTGATCTAGGTCTTGCGATCCAAATTTATTTTCAACATTTTTCTCCAGCATCACAATTAAAAAGCATCTGTTTTTCCTTGTTCAGACTTTCTGATAGTACAGATTTCACATGTTATAACTGGGAAAACTGTGGGCTTGACATGACGAGCTTTGTTGTCAGTGTGATATCTCTTCGTTTTAATATTTTTTTATATTCTGTCAGAAACTTTCTCCCAAATGGCAAACCTCCTTGTTTCATAGAATCTTCTTATAATGCCATCCCAATGAACCCTCGACCCTAGAAAATATACACATATGACCATAATTGGGACCAGAATCTTGTTGCTAAGCAAGGCGATTATTAAGTGAATCATGCCTGATTTTATGACTTTTTTGCCATGATTATTAAGTACAGTGGAACCTCGCTAGACGAGCACCTCGCTGCACGAGATTTTCGCAAGACGAGCAAAAAAAAATTAATAGGGTTGATTTCAGTTGACGAGCGGAAACTCGCAAGAGTTTCAGTTTCCGCTTGCACTGATGACGTGCAAGCCCCGCGCAATAGCTTGCACGTCATCAGTCACCGCGCTCTGTATTTCCCTTTCAGGCAGCAACCGCGCAAGAGTTCTGTCGACGCTTCCCCATGAGGTTTACTCTGTTACTGTCTGTGGGCTGGACTGTGAGACATTGCTGAGGGGAAAGGGAAAGGGCCCTTTTGCCTCAAGCGGTGGCAGCAGCAGATCCTCCGAGCCAGCAGGGGGCACCAGATGGCAGCTGGCCAGATCCATAAGTCCTGGTTAGTTTGCTCTATGTCTGCTTTATATCATGTGTTAATCATGGTTACTTATTTCAGATGTTAGGGACAATCATTTCTACATCAAATTCCGGTGAAAATTATTTTTTGCTGAATATTTGGGGGGAGTGGAACGGATCGTCCAACTTTCCATTGTTTCCTATGGGAAACCTTGTTTCGGTTTAAGAGCATTTCAGACTAAGAGCATTATCAACCAGTCTCGTCTTGCAAGGTTCCACTGTATATCACTGCAGTTGTTAAGTGAATCACATGGTGTTTATTTTTTTAGTTTTGTTTATTTAGTAAATATATATGCCACCCATTTCTCTGTTAAGTGACTCTGAGCAATTTACAAGATTATTTACTAATTTATGTGCCACTTATCTCATTATAATGCAGAATGTACAAATGTATAAAGTCTAATGTATAAAGCAACTTGTTTAGAAACTCCAGCTTCCCCATTGTCTTTGCTTGGTAGAAGCCAGCTGGGAAGGTTGCAAATGTTGATCCATGACCCCAGGACACTGCAGCTGTCATAAATACATGCCAGTTTCCAAGCACTAGAATTTTGATCACATAACAATATTTGGTGGGGCCCATGTAATTTCACTTTCCTGAATGCTTGGCTCTAGTTTAGTGATCAAGTCTTCACTGATGCCATTGACTTGCAGATCCATTTTTCTATACTTTTTTCACATATTTGTCCCACCTCAGGGTCATTAGGAGTTAGGTGGCATATACATTTAATATTATTAGAAGTAATAGTAGTAATTGCTGTTAAAATCACAGTCTAGTAAAAACGAATTCAAGTCCTAACCGAGGCCTTAAGAATTAAGCTAGTGCCTAAAGATGTAGACAGTTCCAAGCAAGGTAGGGTTTTTTTTGTTTGTTTTTTTTGTAAAATGAGGATATTCAGGTCCAATAAATTCAAAATTTGAGGGGGTCCTTTAGGTATTGCTCCATCATAGGTTTCCATCATATTTGGTATAACAGTGGATTTCTTTTCCATAAGCATTCAACTTCAGTCTGGTAGTTTGTAATTCCTGGTATTTTGCAATTTTTTCCAATTGCTTTTTCTCAATTCCAGTATCATCTGGTATAGCAACATTAATGAACCAGACTTTCTTCTTTCAATGACTATTATATCAAACATGTTGTGAACAAGGTGTCTTCCATAAGACCAAACCCTTCTCAACTTGATATTCCCAGTAGTTTTTGCTTTATTTAAATCCAAATCTTTGGCAAAATTTCCAATGAATAGTTTTAGCAACTTGGTCAGCTTGTGAAATTTTACTGCAGCCACTGATCAACTAGTCAATTGGTACAACCTTTTCTCTACAAAGATGACATTTGCTGTTGTTACATGCTGATTTTTTGCTTTCATGCAATTACCTTGGTAAAGTTTGTTCTCTGGTCAGTTAAATAAAGGCATCAGTTTCTTCCTTTAACAGTCTTGATCTTAACCAGTTTCAAGAGGGCTTTTTACTGGCTTTCCCTTCTATATCCTTCAAGTATTGACCATGCATTGCTTGTTGTTCCACTTTACAAACTGGTTTTCAATTGTTCCTTTTCTTTATTCAGCCTTCACCTTTGTTGTTTTTAAGGGCTGTCCTTGATTGACTTCTTCAGCAAAGATGTAGTCCTTCCAGTATGTTTTCCTTCCTCCACAGTTTCTTTCACTTGTAAGAATTCTCTGCCCTCTTCAGTTCTTGACAGATACAATCAATTTCACTTTTTGACCCAGAAATGGTGAATTGTTATTAGTTTACTTTTTTCCAATCCAAATTATCAGGTTATATCTCAGTTCAATCAACTATTTCTGCAGCATATCAAATAACAGGGACTGCCCAGATATTCACTGCTCTGAAAATGTTTCCACCATTTGCTTTGATTTCAAAATTTTCTAAACTCATATATTATGTTTGGTAGAAGTGCTGTCTTTGACTTGGTTCTGGAGTAAATTGAAAGCTTCCAAAACTCCCAAATATTTGTACCTTTCTTCTGGTGTTATTGCCTTTATTAAATGTTCATTATCAAGCTATATTCCATCATTTTCAACCATTTTATCTGCTTTTCTGGTTATGGTAGCACACTTACCAATGTCAAATAGCATTCCAATATTTTTGCTGAATTCTTTTAGGCATTTTAGCAGGGAAGCCAATTCAGACTTCATTTTTCCAAATAATTTTAAATTATCCATTTCGAGTAAATGCAAAATTTTTGCTCCCTTTTTAGCCAATTTATATCCAAAGTTTGTCATATTCAAAATTGTTGTCAATGGGTTGTTGATAGTATAAAATGTAAAGGTGTGAATGAGTCACCTTGAAAAATTCCACATTTAATTTCAACTTCTCCTAACTTTTATCCATTAGCCATCAGCTTTGGTCACCAAAACTTCATTGAAATATTCATAAATTTCTTAATGTTTCTGCTGATTCCAAAAATTTTGAGGTATTTTTTCAATCCAGCTATGTGAAACAGAATTAAATGCCCTTTTTATAATCTATCAAAACTATAAACAATTTTTTTTTATTCTGCAAAACCAACTTGTCACATCAATAACAGGTCCTTCATTCCCTCAAATTTTTGCAGCATCCTACAGGGAGTAAATCGTTCCTTTTCAGGTATCTATAAATTTGATTTGTAATTGTGCCTGTAAGTAGCTCGTATGTTGTTAGAAAACAGGTTATAGGTCTATGATTTCCAAGCTCATTTCCATTCTTCTTGTCCTTCTGAATTAGGAAAGTCCTTCCAATTGTGAACCATTCTTCATTTTTTGGTGCTTTGAAAACTCTATTTGGTCTGTCTGGTCAGCCAATATCAAGTGCAGATTTGTTGGTGCTTTTAGCCAGAATCCATGGAGTGTATCTGGTCCAAGAGCACTTCAGTGTTTAACAATCTTTGATTGCTTTCATTCCATTTCCTCAGTTATCTAATGTCTTCCATGCTGGGTTTTCATTGTGTTTTCAACTAGCTTGATCCATATTGCATTCCTATTGTGACCCACAAACTTGTCCAAAATTTCAGGGCCTTTTCTTTGCCAGGTTTTCATTATTTATGAAGGATTAAAACATCTTCTAGAACAAATACCAAAAATATGTCATTTTCATCTTTGGATTGGAATTCCAAAGTAGGAAGTCAAAAGATAATCAGAATAACAGGCAGGTTTGGCCTTGGAGTACAAAATGAAGCAAGACAAAGGCTAAGAGAGTTTTGTCAAGAGAACATGCTGGTCATAGCAAACATGCTTTTCCAACAACCTAAGAGGTAACTCTAAATAAGGACTTCACCAGATAGTCAACACCAAAATCAGATTAATTATATTATTTGCAGTCAAAGATGGAGAAGCTCTATTCAGACAATCAAAATAGACCTGAAGCTTACTATGGCACAGATCATGAGCTTCTTATTGCAAAATTCAGGCTTAAACTGAAGAAGGTAGGGAAAGCCACTAAACTATTTAGATATGACCTCAATCATATCCCTTATGAATATCCAGTAGAGGTAAGGAATAGATTTAAGGGATTAAATCTGGCAGACAGAGTGCCTGAAAACTATGGATAGAGGTGCATAACATTGTATAGGAGATAGCTACTAAAACCATCCCAAAGAAACAGAAATGCAAGAAAGCAAAGTGGCACTCTGATAAGGCTTTACAAATAGCTAAGAAAAGAGGGAAAGTGAAAGGCAAGGGAGAAAGGGAAAGATATATACAACTGAATGCAGATTTCCAGAGGATAGCAAGTAGAGATAAGAAGACCTTTTTAAATGAGCAGTGCAAAGAAAAAAAGGAAAACAATAGGAAAGACTAGAGATCTCTTCAAGAAAAATTGGAGATCTCAAGGGAATGTTTAGTGCAAAATAAGCATGATTTAAAAAATGGTAAAAGCCTAACAGAGACAGAAGAAATTAAGAAGAGGTGGCAAGAATACAAAGAAGGTCAAAACAAGAAAGATCTAAATGTCCCTGATAGCCACAATGGTGTGAACACTGACCTAGAGCTAGACATCCTGGAATGTGAAGTCAAGTGGGCCTTAGGAAGAATAATTAACAACAAAGCTAGCAGAGATAATGGTATTCCATCTGAACGATTTAAAATCCTAAAAGATGATGCTATTAAAGTGCGCACTTGATATGCCAGCAAATTTGGAAAACTCAACAGTGGCCACAGGATTGGAAAAGGTCAGTTGACAGTCCAATCCCAAAGAAGGGCAATGCCAAAGCATGTTCAAACTACTGTACAATTGTGCTCATTTCACATGCTAGCAAATTTATGCACAAAATGTTACAAGCTAGGCTTCAGCAGTCTGTGAACCAAGAACTACCAGATGTACAAGCTGGCTTTCAAAGAGGCAGAGAAGCTAGAGATCAAATTGCCAAGATTTGCTGGATCATGGAGAAAGCAAGGGAGTTCCAGAAAAACATCTACTTCTGTTTCATAAACTACTCTAAAGCCTTTGATTGTATGGATCACAACAAACTGTAGCAAATTCTTAGAGAAATGGGAGTACCAGACCACCTTACCTGTCTCCTGAGAAGCCTGTTTGCTGGTCAAGAAGCAACAGTTACAACAGAACATGTAACAACATATTGGCTCAAATTTGAGAAAGGAGTATGACAGGGCTGTATATTTTCACCCTGCTTACTTCACTTATATGCAGAGTACATCATGTAAAATGCCAGGCTGGATGAATCACCAGCTGGGATTAAGATTGCCGGGAGAAACATCAACAACCTCAGATATGCAGACGATACCACTCTAATGGCAGAAAGTGAAGAGAAGCTAAAGAGCCTCTTGATGAG
>JANHZU010007827.1:19629-34194 GCA_032468055.1 Acrochordus granulatus | reverse complement strand
GGGGCCGGGGCGGGGGAGCCCAAGGGCCAAGGAGAACCCTCGCTGCTCTTGTTCAGGTCTTCTATTACTCAACTGACATCTTGACCAAAGCCGGCCTGGAGCAGCCCATCTACGCGACCATCGGAACCGGCGTGGTCAACACCATCTTCACGGTCATTTCGGTAAGAGACCCTGCCTCAGTAGCAGAGGATGTTTGTGGCTCAGGCTGAATTGTGGAGTCCTCGGTGCTCTCTGAGCTTGACTGCTTTTCTGCAGACGTTTCATGACCCAGCTAGGGAACATCATCAGTGCTGGAAGGGAAGCAAACCCCACTCCCTTCTAGCTGTTGGGTGGTGCGGAAGAAGCTCAGCCTTGACGTCCCTCGTCATTGACTGTTCTGGCAGGGGATGCTGGGAACTTGTGGCTTTCCACATCTGGTTTCCCATCCTTCAAACTCGGATGTGGTCATCATCCCACGACCATGTCTCATTTTATGACCTTTTTGGCTGCTGTTCGTAAGTAAATCATGTGGTCATTAAATGAATCTGGCTGCCCTCATTGACTTTGCTTGTTGGAAGTCGCCTGGGAGGGTAGTAAATGGTGGTCATGTGACAGTGGGGATGATAACTGCATTGGTCATAAGTCACTTTTTTAGCACTGTAGTAACCTCAAATAGTTTATTTTTTTAATTTATGAGAGTTATTTGCCACCCTACTCGCTATAAGCGATTTAAGGTGGTGAGTTACTTAATGACTGGTCATAAGTCGAGGACTACTTGTGTTTTCATTTGCTGCACTTAACCCTGATCAAATAAACCGACTATATGTTCCTTCCTTTCGCTTCTGACTGTCAGGCTGCCTGGGGAATTCTGGGAGCTCTTCAGTGGACAAGATTGAGAGTTTTGGGTCTAGATCCTTCCTTCCTTCCTTCCTTCCTTCCTTTTCTTTTTGCAAGATTTAGCAATTGTCACATGTTGAAATTTGCTGTGAAGGTTAAAACAGCTCTTAGGTTCCCCCGCCATCGGCCTCCTTCCTCTGCGGATGATTCTCGGCACCTTTTCCTGACTTTTTCGCCCTCCTCCAGGTGTTCCTGGTCGAGCGGGCAGGAAGGCGGACGTTGCACCTGGTAGGCTTATCCGGAATGGGCATCTGCGCCCTCCTGATGATGGCCTCGCTCCTCCTCCTGGTGAGTGGCCCGGCCAAGAGGGCTCAAGAGGGCTGGATGCGGCTGCAAAGCCACTCCCACGCCTATCAGCCACGTCTTGTGGTGGTCAGTTCCCCTAAAGAGGGGTTCTCAGCGCAAGAGCCTGGATGTTTTACATCTGCACCCCAAAACACTTGATCCGATGAAGAAGACAACCGGGTGGAGGGCGTGGGCCCAGGAGCAGCGGGGACCCGCTTCCGGCCACAAACGTTCTCGGGGGGACCTCGGGCCAGCCCACCTCGCGGGGTTGTTGTTGCAGGGGAAAAAGAGGGAGCAGGAGGATGCACACCCCGAGGCTGAAGGCAGGATATAAGTTTAACCGTAGATGAGCCCGCGGAGAGGAAGCCATTTCTGGTTCTGGGGGCTGGAAATGAACCGCTTTGACAAGCTCTGAATAAGCCATCATCCCTCCAGCGATCTGAACTGCCCCAGTTTGGGGTTCAGCCACGATGCGCCAAGGAAGTATCCTGCAGGGAAGCGTCTCATGCTCTGGCCCTTCCTTTGGCTGCCAGGAAATCAGCTCGGAAACTCTCCTCTCCTCCCTCGACAGAAAAATACGCCCTCGATGGGCTACCTGAGTGTGGTGGCCATTTTTGCCTTTGTGGCCTTCTTTGAGATCGGGCCAGGGCCCATCCCATGGTTCATCGTGGCAGAGCTGTTCAGCCAGGGGCCCCGTCCAGCTGCGATGGCTGTGGCCGGCTTCGCCAACTGGACAAGCAATTTCATCATTGGCATGAGTTTTCCCTCCATCCAGGTGAGTTTGGACCTTGACACAGGTGACCACGTATTTTCTGTCTCCTGCTCTTCAGTGTCAATCAGTGCGATGTAAAGAAGATTTTAGCCATTGGTTGATCATTTAAATGGCATAGCATGAAAGAAGAGAGTGGGGAGGAGGGAAGAGGAAAAAATAAAGCTCAGGAATTAACCTTAATGGTAGTTCTTACATACTAAATAAGTGATTTCAATTCAGGGAGAGGAAAAGAGAGAGGCAGGTGGCCTTTCGGCAGGGCTGAAGGGAGGGTGGGCTTTCTGTTTTTGTCCCTTTTAGGGGAGAGAGAATGGCTCTGCGCAGTAGAGCAGGAATGGGGATTCCCGGGGTGGAATGAAATTCCGGAGGTGGCATTCAAAGAATGGGGGTCTTAAAAGCAGCTCCTGGACTGGAGGAGGAGGAGGTCGCCTGTGTTGCCAATTGTGCCTCTGCTTTCGGTCAGCGGCTTTGCTGACCAAAGGGAGGGCTCAGGCAATGCAACATTGATCTGTTTGGCACAGTTCCAGGAGGAATAACTTGGTCCACTGGCTCCCAGATCCTGGGAGTCAAACGGGGGAGCTTCTCTGGGATTTAGGGAAGGACATTTTGCTCGCTGGGAGTTGCACACCAAGGCAGGATTGGACATCTCTGTTCTACTGTTCCTGTTTTACTGTGCAGTTATAGCTCTGTTCAGGAGACCATGTAATCCCCACCACGGCCCTGAACTTGGGGATTAAGTTAACCCATTTCCTGGGTTCACACGGTGCACCACACTCTTGCCCGCCACCCGGGCTGCATTCAGAACAAAACCCATCGTGGTTAAACGCTAATGCAGGGAAACCGGCTGGGTGCACACAGCCGCGGCGGGGCTTGAAGCTGGCTGGCTGGCTGGCTGGCTGAAGGTGCCGGGAGAGGAGCCCCTCGAACCCCTAAGCCTTGGCAGCCGGTCGAGTGGGTTCAGGTGGCTGCTGGCTCATTGATTCTGGTTTATCACGTTTCGAATTTGGTTAACTTGGTTCAGTTCGGCTGTTGCCCGCCAGGTCGGCTGAGTCATGCCAAGGTTGCCGGCGACCTGGGGCGGGCAATATTTGATGGCCAGGGGTCCCAGTGGAGGCTTTTGGAAGGAGGCAGAGGGCACAGGGGGTGGAGAGGGGCCACCTTGATTTGGGGAGAACCCTTCAGCCCTTTTAACTGCCTTACACTGATTCGTGTAACCAGGCTCGGCGTCAGAGTGGTGAGACATTAAAGTCGACTTGCTGTGAATGCCACCCATCTCGCTGACCAAACCGGGAGCGCACTCCTCGGCGTCCTCTGAGCTTGGCTGTTCTCCTGCAGAGGTTCCATTCCGAAAGCACAGATGATGATGTTACCTAGCCTGGTAATGAAACGTCTGCAAGAAAACCACCAAGCTCGGAGAGCGCCGGGGACTCCGCAGTTCAACCTGGAGCTACAACTGTTCCCTTCTTTTGAGACCAAGAGTGGCCAGAGGTTGCAAAGAAGGGGTCCAGGCCACAGATTTGACCCTTCTCTGAAGAACCATTGGTGGGGGCGCTGTGAGCTATGGGGCAGCCCCTCATCCTGGCCCTCTTCTTGCAGGAGGCGATTGGGGCTTACGTCTTCCTCATCTTTGCCATCCTCCTCTTCATCTTTGCGGCCTTCACGTACCTCAAAGTGCCCGAGACACGGGGGCGCACCTTTGACGACATCGCCACCACATTCCGACGCACCCCGTCTTTGTTGAACCCTGAGGTCAAGCCGGACACAGAGCTGGACGAACTGGGTGCAGATGGCCACGGATGGTCATGAAAGGGAAGGGCGTTGTGGACATGGAAAGATGACCACGGTCCATGGAATCAGGGCAGGTGGCGAAGATACCAGGCTTGGGTAGCTCTTTAAGACTGCAAGCCCCGCACAGACAAGCTTGCGATTGAAGCCAAATGGATCCTTTTTGGTCAAGTTGCCTTTATTATTGTTTGTTAAGTATTTGTTTTTAAGACAAGAGCAGTGAAGGGAGTCACTGTGATCCGACAGATGATGAGGGAGGACAGGCAGACACGGTCCCTGCTGTAAACATGGCTTTTGGGGTAAGTTGATGGGGCGGAAAGGTGCCCTCTGGGTAGCCCCGTTTTTGCCTGGATTTGTCCCAAATTCTCCAGAGCACCTTCCGAAGGAGAGACGCCGAAGCCTTGGCTTGGCACAGAGCGGGTCCTGTTTCCCTGAGTCGGCTCAGGAGTGCCCCGAACTCGGATCCCCGGGAAGAGCTCCTTCCCCCTCGTTCAGGAGGTTCCACTGGCGGGCTTCATGCTTCATGTGGTGCAGAGCATTAATGCCCCAGCCGCTTTCGCACCTTCCAGACACCGAGCCCTGGACGTGCAGTGAGGACCCAGCCCAAGCAAGGAAACCTGGCCGACGAGGCGGATGAGTGAGCACCATGACCAGGCGCTGGAAGTGGCACAGGGGCACCGTGATAGGTGGGGCTGTAAGCCCCTGCTCAGGTCCGCTGGTTAGGGAGGGAGGCTGGTTTCTCTGGGTGCCTCTCAGTCTCAGCAACCTGAAGATGGGTGGACTTCAACTCCCAGAATTCCACAGCCAACAAAGGGATCCGAGTGCGAGGGACTCCGACTCCAGGGACCGAACTGATCTCGCAATGGCGTGTTTGCACCGAGCTGCTCGTTCGTGGTCCAGGCCAAAGAAGGGCTTGGCTGATCAGATGGCATGGCTAGCCCCACTTTCTGCCTCTCCTCTGGGCCTCATGATTACAAGGCTGTTGCCCCCCCACCCCAAACCACCACAGATGTTTGCCTTAAGATTAAGAGAAAAGCTCCTCTTTCTACCCAGAAAGTGATCCGAAGGAGAAGTCCTTCCCACTGAGCATAGCGAGGGGTCACTTCGCAACTGACTTCCTGTTTGGCCAAGCAGCTTCCTGTGCCTCTGATCCGGGTTTGAGCTGGTGCGAGCCCGGTTTAATTCTCTTTGGGGAGGCAGGGGGTTCCCCGGGTCTAAGCGGACTCAGGTTTCATTCCGTTTGATGTTCAGCACTTTTTACCCCTGCAGTTTCCGAGCATCTCTTTGCCACCATTAGAGAGGGTTAGATTTGGGTTTTAAAAGTTCTCCAAGGAAGCTGGATTGTGTCGCTCCAGAAACGTTCTTACCTGCGCAGAAGTCAGAATAGAAATGAAAAGATTCAAGACTCTACAATTAAAAATAATAATAATTTTTCTCCTTTAACTCAAAGGATTCCAGCTTGTATAATGTGGGAAAATGTCTTCAAATTGCAGGCAGGTGGTTGTGTGTGCGTGTTACCTTTTGTATTTCTAGAAGAATGATTATTTGTATATAAAGAATAGCCGGCTACAGTGTGGCGTCTTCTTGCGTGGCACAACGCCAGGATGCTCAGCAGCTCCGTAAAAGAGGTCCATGCCTCAGCGCAATGGGAACGTTAAGGCGCTGCGCAGAACCGGACGGGCAGCGGGACCCCAGTCCGTCAGGACGAGCCGGGAGGGCGGCTTTTCCCTAATGCGCAGCTTGTCTGCGAACAGGGCTATTCCTGAAGGCTTGGGGGCAACGTGGGCTTCCTCCCGCTGCTGCTGAGAACCGCCCGACCTTCTCTGACACGGAGGCGCCTGTTTCCTCAACCCCCTGCCCTGCGCTTTCCCAGAGCAGCGGAGAAATGGTCTTGCCCTCTTTCGCGCAAGCGGCTGCATCGGCCCTGGGCGGCACTCGGAAGGCTGCACAGGCCTTGCCGTCACGGCATGGCGCCCTCCTGCCCTGGTCTTCCTCCTCCCGCCGGGGACCGAGACTTGCTCTCCCACCTCGCTACGGCCCTTGCCTTGCCGACAGGCGAGGCGCTACCTGGCGCGCTTTTGGGGAGGGGCAACAGTCCAACCCAGGCGCACAGCGTCCCTTTGTGCAGCCACGGTGATGCCCCGTGTGTCATTATGCCATTCCCCGCCGATGGGCTCTGGAAAAGGTGCCCATTGAGAGAGGAGGCCAGGCTCAACCCTTCAGTCTTGCCCTTGACGCTGTACCAGGCTACGGGCTTGCAAAAGGTGGAGCGAAGCTCCCAGGCCGCAGGAGCCCCTTTCAAACGCATGACCAGCCTTGCCTGTCACACCTGCCTTTGTGGAAGGCGCCGCACACCGCTGGCATCCTTCTCCCCACTGCGCCTTTCCAGCATCGGTTGCAATTTCCTCAAGGCAGAAGTGCTGCACTTGAGTGAGGGGGGTCTTTCTAGATTGCCGAGCTCCTTTTCTAAGAATCACGACGAGGACCCAGAAAGCCATCCACAGGACCGGTGCTCCAGACCAGCAGCGAGAATGTGGCTCTGCTTCGAGTACCAACTCACAATCCTTTTACGCTCCCTTGGCAGGTTTTTTCCCTTCTGTTCGATGGTGTCTAATTCTCAGACTGCCAGGATAACTCCCTGCGGCTTTCTTGGCAAGTTTCTTTTCAGAGATGGTTTGCCACTGCTACCTTCCTAGGGCTGAGAGAGTGGCTGGCCCAGGGTCCCGCAGCTGGTTTTGTGCCTAAGGCAAGACGAGAACCCACAGCCTCCCAGTGTCTAGCCTGATGCCTTGCCCAGCACCCCATACAGGCTCCCGCGGTTTAATGTAGGGCAAGGGACATCCACGTTGCTGCTGCTAGCAAGGATTGTGAGAGCTTTCTAAAAAGTCAGATGAAAGACACAAGGGGCTTCGCTATGACAAAGCAGGGCAAAGAAAATCCTACCTCCAGTTTAAAAATACCTTTTAATGTTTGACAGAAAACAGGTGACACACAGCTCTGTGCAAATTTTTTTTTCGTTTTACTGACGCCCAAACTGCACACAATGGTTCACACAGGGTGATCTTCAACAATAGGGGGAGGAAAAAAAATTAACTGAAGATTCAACAGCCAGTTTCTTTTTTCTCTAACTGGCAAAGCTGTGGGGGGGGGAAGACAAACCCCTCTGAAGTTTTGTTTTGTTTTTTAAAGCAAAGTGACTTTTCTTTGGTCAAGTTCCCCCGTCAAGGTTTATTATTTTAACATTTAGGGCTTCAACAGCAGCAAAGGGGGTATTTGGTGAAGTTTGGGGTCTCTTCAAGTGCAGGATGAGGTAACTTGGGTTGGAGGCACATTGTGGATACCTGCAAGGGAGGGAAAGGTAATCAGGTGCCAGTGGAGGCTAGAGGTTGCTCAGCATCTCAGGAACAGCGTTGGGAGCCCCTCTGTGCAGGAGGAACCACGCAGGATGCTGGTTACCCAGAAAAGGCCATCAAAGGAAGATCAACCACAGCCATGATTGCAGGGAGCAGAAAACCCACCTAGGAGAATTCTGAAAAACTGATTACTCTGAACTTTCTGCAGGAGAGGCAAGGCCCCTTTGCCTAAAAAAACTGCTGAGCAAGACAAGCTAGCAAACATTATTGACCAACTCCCAAAGAGCTCTAATGGCTTTACAGGCAGGAATCGCTTCTCCTTCAACCAAGCAGTTAGTCAGGGGCATCAGCTGAGAAAAAGCCCAGATTTTCCAACAAATCTCCCCTTCTTGTTGCATTGGTTGCATACCTGGCCAACAAAGCACTAGAAGCATCATGAGGAGAGGAAGAACGCTGCCCTGCTTCAGAAATTTCAGAGCCCTTCTTTGCATTCCAGCTGCCTGGCAGCTTCCAGACCCTCCCCCCTCCCCAATATATCAAAATCAAGAAAATGTAATGAGAACCGAAAGGCAGGGTTGGTTTTCTAACCAACCCAAGATATTGAATTCATGCCTGGAGGCTGCCAGACATATCAATTAGCTGCCTCCAAATTAATCTGCCTCCTTCCATCCAGCCTGTTGTGAAAATAAAGTGGAGCCCAGTAGAAACGCCTTGAAGTTCACCACCTTGGGAGACCCACCAGCCAACAGTGGCCATAAATGGCTGGCCTGGATTTCTGCCAGGCCCCCTTACCAGATCACAGCTCTCGGCATCCCCTCATTGTGTGCAGGCTCTTCATGCCAGTAAGGCTGGGGCAAGCTCTCCCCCTGGCTCAGGTGTTGAAATCTGCAAGGGAAGGCAGTGGGTTGCAAACGTTCTCTCCTGCCCGGGACTTGCACTGCGGCAGACGTGGCTCAAGATTGACCCCTCGTGGCCAGGAAGGCTTCCCAGGGCCATTTGCAGCACATCTCCCCGATGCACATTGGGAGAAGCTAACTGGGGACCCTCCTTGGGGGATTCAATCCAGAGATGCGAAGCAACACCCTTGCTTACATCCACAAGCTGTTGCTGGATTTCCGGCAGCGGCTGGGTGGGACTTTCCTGGGCTGGGGAAGCAGGCTTGCCGGCTTCCACGACAGCGTCTTGAGTCATCACAGGGGTGCTAGCAGCTGGGGTGTCTCCTCCAGCAGCTGCAGAGCTCGGGGCCGGCTGCTCCTTAGTATTGGTGGTTGCCTAGGGCAGACGAGGAGAGGCTCAGATTTGGGAAGGGGGTGCGCAGAAAGACCTGTCCAGAATACAATCAAGTCAGCAAGGAAGGCCTCCCCTCTTTCTCCTTCTCTGCTGATTGAGCGAAGACACCTCGGACATGAAGAAGCCAGGAAAGCTTATTTCTGCAGCAATCGTAGTTTGAGTGGTTTCAGAAAAAAAAACAAAGCTTGAAGACATAGATGACTATCTGCAAAGTAACAGAGGTAACCCTTTGGATGAAAAAGGCAAAGTGAAGGGGAATGCCAGGATTGCCCTCGTCTTCCCAAATTCCAAACTAACATAAAAATCCACGTGGAGGAGGGGTCAAAGACTGGGCTTGGCTCTGGAGCCTGGACTCATGCGCTGCCTTGAGCAGCTGCCTGTGCTCTGCCCCGCCAGCCTCACAGGGCTGACCTTGGAAAACAAAGAATGGGGGGACCCCCATAGGTGCTGTCTGTGCTTTATTATTACAGTGATAAGTGGCTACCCAGACCTGCTCTCTGTCGCTTAGTTGAGACTGCAGGAAGGTGTAAAAGCAGTCCTCGAGCATCTGAAGCCGCCCTGGGGAAGATGGGGCAGATGTGGTCAGAATTACAAGACAAGAAACAAGGAATTTAGTTGACAAGGCAGGCTACTTTGGCTGGACATCCGGAAGAACTTCCGAGGAGACGACCGCTACTGACGGCAAAAGGAATGAAAAAGAAAAGCAACATTTGGGATGGAGGAAAAGTTGGACTTTTGGAACCCACTAAGACAATCCTCCCAAGAATGCTTTCTACCCAACCCCTCGTGCCTACCTGGAGCACCCATCAGTTTCCTAGAAGATAAATCAGACATCCTTAGGAAGGCAAAGAGGTTTCAAAGTATCAATACGAGAGAATATTTGTTGCTCAGGCTTGAACCGTGGGGTCCATGGTGCTGAGCTTGGTGGTTTTCCTGCAGACATTTCAACACCCAACTAGGCAACACCATCAGTGCTACAAGGGAGTGAGGCAAACTATCCTCCTAGCACTGAGGGTGTTACCTAGTTGGGTGATGAAATGTCTGCAAGAAAATAACCAAGCTCAGAAAGCACCAAGGACCCCACACATTTCAGAATGTAAAGTCAGCTCGGGCTTGTGGGGGTAAGATGCCCTCTTATGTGCAGAACAATCGCCCCTGCGCTCCCCGTTTCCCTGCCCTTCACCTCAGCTGCCGTCTGGCGAGCCGCAGCCGTCTGCTGGCGTCGACGCTGGAAGTAAGGCCGGTTGCGCTGCCGTTGAGGCTCGGGACGGACCCCATCCGCTGGGGCTTGGGCTGCTTTCGTTTCCCCGTCTCCCCCCTCCGTGGTGGGCTGCTGCGGTGGACGGGGGCGGAAAGGTCTGGGCAAGGAGACAGGGTGGGAATTAACTCGCAGCCTTCTTCCCCTCTTGGAGGAAGAGAGTTCTGGAGTAGAATAAGCCTTCAAAGCAACCGTGCTAAAGATTAGAATGGCGGGCATAATCTCAACATTTAGTGCAAAGTTTCTCAACCTTGGCAACTTGGCCATGGGGAATGCTGGCTGGGGAATTCTGGGAGTTAAAGGCCACAGATCTTCAGGTTGCCAAGGCTGAGAAATACATTTGTTTCTTAGGGCAAAAGTGTTTTGCTGAGTGTCACTTGACACAGAGACCTTATAAGTTCCACTTGGGCCAATTCCTCGTCCTTTTAAGAGGGCAGAGACCAGTTCCTTTTGGGGGCTCCTGTAAATGATAGAAGAATCTTCTCTTCTGTCTGACAGACCCATTTCATCATCGAGCCGACTGCCTTTTCACCCTCACGACAAACCAGGCCAATCCGCCGGGGGTCTCATGGCCCTGTTATCTACGGTGCTGCTCCTTCCAACCCTTCGGGCACATTTGAGCCAGTTGACTGTGCAAAGGCAGCCCCATCGTAACAAAGTGGGCATCGGATTTGGCTACCTTCTCTGGGGCTTTCAGCGGGAGGAGCACTTGCCTGCGGTATCTGGGACGGAAACGAGGCACTGGGGCTCTCTCTCCAGCTTGGATCTGCTGTGGCTGGTCTCCTTCAGGCTGGGGGGCATCTTTGGGGTCTGTGCTTTCAGAGCCCTGGGAAGGAAGAGGACGATCATCCGAGTGGACTTAGGCTCCAGCCAGGAGGGATAGCCAGCCACTGGCACATCTGGAACTCTTAAAGAGTGCTTGGGATGGTCCACCCCAAAGGGCCCTGAACCCTGCAGGAGACTCAGCAGCAAAGTAGGAAGAAACTCAGCTGAGCCATGACCCAGCCACATTCTCAAATTCTAAATCTCCCACTTTTGTCCCTCTCTGGACACCCCAAGGCTGATGGTTTTGAGAAGGGACCAAAAGCTCTCACTGACATTGAAAAACTAAGTCCAGATGCCATGATTTAGAAGACTTCAGAGATCTCCCACTTAGGCCCAGAAAGCGGCACCAGATGCCATTTCTTCCACCAATGGTGCAAGAAACCAGCAAACACCCTTTGACACCAAGAACAAATCCAACCTACGCGCTGCATGGAAATGCATCATGTACTGAAAGCAAATTTAACACATTGAAGCAAAGAAGACAGACAAGAGTTTCAGCTCCGTCCCTCAGCCCACAGGAAGCCTTTCCTTTGACTGGGATTGACCACACCTGAGCCTCCAAGCCCTCTCCCCTTTTCTCGGGGGGGAGCAGAGGCCTCCTTTGAGAGGGGGTGTCATAACCCTAATGACTCTGGGTGATGTTTGATCACATTAATGCTCCAGAGCAGGACTGGGGTGAGAATCCTCCTGACAAGTCATCAGGGATGAGAAGAAAGGGGCTAAACAAGGTCCCCTTTCTACCCCTGGGGCTAATGGTCCCAGTCCACACAGCCACATGGTGGCCAGGTCTGTGGCACCAGCAGCCGGCAGGAGGACTCACTTCCGCTGGTTGAACCTGCTGCTGCTGGGGCTGAGCCCGGGGCCCTCGCACAAATCTCCGGCGGAAGAAAAAAGGCGGGGGGCGCCTCCTGCGAGGGCGCTGCTGCACCGCATCATCCACTCTCTCCCCCTCGCTGACAGTCTCGGCCACCCCTTCTGGCCGGGCAGCATCTGCAGGCAGCTGGGCCTGCCTGGGCCGGGGGATAAACCTGCGGAAGCGGCGGCGATTGGGGGCATAGCGGCTGCCTTTCACGGGGACACCGCCAGGTCCGGTGACGTTGGCTGCCTCGGCCCCCTGCGGAAGAGGAGGAGGACAGGGTTAGTTGGGGGACCCCCAAGACAGCTCCGGAAGGATGCCGAGTCAAGACCACCCTGAGGCTGCACCTTCTCGCCTTCCACAACATCAAACTCCACTGTTTCCCCATCTCCAACACTTCGCAGGAATTTACGAGGATTGTTTCTCTTGATTGCCGTCTAGCGAAAAGCAAAGACAAACCAGGGTGAGCTTTGGAGCACAGTCAAAAATTCTGAGTACAGTTTTAAAAGTGTATGAATCATCTTATTGGGGAGATGGGTGGCATAAAAATTTAATAAAAACCTAAATAGCTATCTTTCAATCACCTCTGCCTTGCTTTTATCGACTTTTTGTTGCTAAGATCCTTTGCGCATTTACACTGCGCTGAATTTTAAGGAAGCAGAAACACTGCATGCGTGTGTGTGTGTGTGTGTGAAGCAAGCAGCCAAAAAATCCTGCACCCATTACGCTATCCCAGGTTTGTGGGCTTTGGCAACCATGATGACAACGAAGGGAACCAGCTGCACAAAGAACTGGTGACAATTCCTTTCAAAGCTTTCCTTTCCAAGGCCTGGCAATTAGGAACCGTCAAAATGAAGAAAAAACACCTTCACACAGGCACGCAATTAAATTAGGGAGTTCTTTACCAGCCCAGGGGAGATAAGACTCTCAATGAATCCCAGGGAGGACCGCTAAATCACGTGGTGCTGCTGCTACAGAAAGAGACGCAAGTGGGGCTGCTTTGCTGTAACAATTAAGGCCCCCCCGAAATTCTCATTAGATTATATTGCACCACTGCGCTCCAGCTTTGAAAGCTTTAGCCTGGCTTTTTAAGTGACGCACAGTATCCAAAAAGCGATACAAAGATATTGCACAAGTTACCCGTCAACGGGCTGGCATTATTTTGCATCCATGCACAAAGTGGATGTTTGATCTAAAGGAAAGGCTACTGTTTATCCAGAGGGATCAGTGCCATCGCTGCCGGACAAAATTCCCCCAAGTTACAGAACTGACACTTTCCACAATTTCAGCAGAGGAACCAACTCTAACCTCCATTGCTGGCTCCAACATACAAGGAGCAAGGTGAACGCTTAGGGGAGGAGGAACAGGGAAGGGGAATTTAAAAAGGAAAGGAACTTGTCTGATGCTCAGCTCTTACCTGGTGCACAAACACATCCTCTTTGGTATCATTCCTGGAAGGAGAGAGGGAGGGAGAGAGGATGGAAGGAAAATATATAAACCCTGAAAACATTAATTAATCCCCAGGGGTCAAGACTGTTTGTGCTGAATCAGCACTAAAATCAGGAAGGAAATTGGGAGCTTTAAGGAGACCTCCAAACTCTAGTCAAATTGTGTTTGACTAAAGGCATTAGAAAAGCTCAGGAACTAAGACTTCCTTGGAACCCAACATCCACACAGTGTCAGCCTGACCAGAAGTTTATGCTAACTAATCGGAGGAAAGAGGTCGTTCTGATACTCTGCTTTGTACCTCTTCAGTGAGGACAGGCATCCAACCAGCATTTGTCCCCAAACTGATTATAAATTTGGTGTTTGGGCATCGAGAGCCCAGCATGAAGCTTCAAATCTTTAAGCCACAAATTAAAAGCCACAAAGGAGAAAAGTCCTTTAACTCCCAATGGAGCTTTCCCAGGAATAAGTATGGGGCCCACCAAAATAAATGACACAAGGCAACTCAGAGACACATCACTGGGAGCTCTTAGCCTGTCCCATCAACCTCATCCGAAATGCAAGCCACTGACACATGCTCCTTGCTGGCATCGCACATTCCTAAACACGCGGGGTACAAGGACAGACCCTGGAAAAGGCATCCCAGCTATTCTGCCTGGCGTGGCTAGCTGTTTGCTCAAGCCATTCCGACAAACATTTTCTCTGCCAGGCTAGCTCAGTGACCCAGCCCAAAATTCCAAAACCACACAAACAGAAAAATGATAATGGTCATCTGACCAACAAACTCATTTGCCAGGTAATCTTTGGTTCTGACTCAATTGCTTTTCTCCAAGAGGAGGAAGTTGCCACTGAGTGCAGAACCAGTGACAAGTCTAGACTTCACTTGAGCCTTCTTGGGATACCATTTCTTTGGGAGTTCATTTGTTCTTGACCATGCAGTAAATGCAGTCAGTTAGCAGGGGTAGAAATGCTAATATCCACGGGGGATGCAGCTCTTTTTCACATTATTTCTCTCAGCCCTCCCACGAGGGAGACCAGCCCTTTACATAACTCAGTTGAGGGACTCTCCTCGCTGGATTCTTAATCAGACAACTGGAGGATCTAATAACAGGGAAAAATGGTCAGCACCTAAACCAAATGCAATTATTTTACCTTCACTTCAATTGCAAGCAAAGGTTCTCACAGATTCAAACCTGTCAGAAACCCAGCTGACCACTTTTCCAGAGGGATAAAGTCCATCCTTGTAAAAAGAAAACCCCCTCTCCGTTTAAAGATTACTTCCGGGAAGCAGAGGAGGGCTCACCTGTTTATAAATCCATAGCCATTGCGGACGTTGAACCATTTCACTGTGCCCTGCACCTGAGTGGCTGGAAGTCGGCACAGGGAAGAAAGAAAAATGATGACACCTGGAGAGGGACGTTGTGTGCCCCCAGAGGAAGGGCAGCTGCTTTTTGAGCCACCCCACAAGACCCAGGCAGCACTCTGGGCACCCATCGTCCTCGCCTCCCAGCCCAGGAGGGCTGTGGCTGACGGTCAATCCTGCCCGCTCTGAAGTTCCAGCCACCCCGGAGCACCGAAGGGGCACCTGCATCCCTCCGGATTGATCCCTGCCAGGGGTGGGATCCAAACGCATCTAGAGCCCACCAGCGGGCAGGACCTGCGAGCTCAGCGCCGGCTCCGCACCGCTCCGACTTCCAGCCCGGGAGGGGGTCCGGACGGCGGGGAGGGGTCCTGGCCCAGGAGGGACCCCCATCCTCCCTCCCTCCCCCACCCCGCCTGCAGAGCGCCCCGACTTTTCCTCTTCTCTTGCAAGTCGAGAGCG
>JANHZU010007827.1:0-11621 GCA_032468055.1 Acrochordus granulatus | reverse complement strand
CCCCGTCGACCCCCGTGGCCGCCGCCGCCTCTCGCGTGGTTGGGAGCGAGGCGAGGCCTGCGCTGGGCGGCCGCCCCTCTCGGCTGAGTCCTGGGGCGGGGACGAGGCGCCGGTCCCGCGCCTCGCACGGATGGCGCCCGCCGCCCCCAAGGATTCCTTTCTGGGGACCGCTGGGGAGGAAAGGGGAGGGGGCGGGCCTCGGCGGGGTCGCAGGAAACTTGTGGGTGGGTGTCCCGCCACCTCTTCTTCCTCCACGTGTACTGTCAGGCTAGTGATGGGCGGTGTAGTTCAGCAGGGTCCGGGATGATTTCCCTCGTGCCGTGGGCAAGTTCTGAGCCGGCCAGGACGGCTTCGCGGGGGGGCGGCGCGGAACGGCCCTTGTAGGGCCCGCGAAAGGTTGGGCGCGGGGCAGCCCGAGGTGCTTCTGGTGGTGCCGCGCTTTTATGAGCCCCCCCAGTTGTCGGGAGGAGAAGTGAGGGGGTCTCGGGAAGCGAAGGCAGCTCGGGGTGGGGACGCGGGGACGCGGCCTCAGGCTTTCGGGTAGAGGGCGGCTCGGGAGCATGTCCTGGGCTGAACCGTGGGGTGGGGGGTCGCTTCTCTTGGAAAGCGGGGAGGGGCGGATCGCCGGGCTCAGTTCGGGAAGGGAGTGGCCGATACATGAATGGAAGCAGCCCCCTCCGGATCAGGGGCTCCTTTAGGACAAGGGGCAGCTGTCGGTCGGGGGCCATATCCCCAGGCCCGCATTTGCATCAAGCGTGTCTTGGGCTGAGTTTTGACATTTGCAGACTGGCTGTGTTTGCACAACCGGCAGCTATGCCGAGCCAGATTTAACCTTGACTCGGATTTCTATTTTTTTTTGTGTGGTTTTGCTTGTGCAAACCTGGCCCGCTCTCCCTTTCGGCTGAGTCTATTCCCAGAACCCCAAAAAAGGTTAATTTATCAGCCCAGTTAAGCGGTTGTGTGACCTCAAGTCTTTCAGGGGGAGAAGCAGCACATGGCTTCCCTTTAAAGGGAAGGTGTGGGTGAAAGAGGCCTTGGCCTCTCCCCTGGTTTAGGGGTGATGGGAGTGCAACAGCAGAAAATGGATAAGAAAGCTGAGTTTTGGCTTTGAATCAGAAGGCAACTTTTTATGCAGGAGGAGTGGGTGGGGTGACTTTTGTGGAGGAACACAGAGGTGAAAGAACTTCAAAATGGTGAGAGAGAAAGGTGGAAAAGGCTCCTTCAAGAACAAAGGGGCAGCTCCTGTATACCTTAACTTTTCCTGAATGCTGGGAGCCCCTTTGGAGTTGCTTCTGCAGCAGTTTGAATGTTGGAAAGAGCAAGGGAAGGGAGCCTTTCTCCTCCTGGATGGGAATTCCCACTGGAAGTGGTGTGTTCAGTGTGCGTAGTTGGTGGAGTTCTCATTAACAGCTGCACAATGTTAGTTACCCAGATTGGTTCCAGTGCAATTCTAGGCAAGGTGAAAGGTGCATTTAAATATGTTGGAAGATGTGTCTTGGCCAGAATGTTTCTTGGTCCCATGCAAAGATCAGGGCAAGTTAGCTCCAGCGGGGGGCGGGGGGGCGGTATTCATCTATGGCAGCCATGTTAGTGGCTCTTGATGGGCAGCCATTGCATTCCTAGGAGTTCTTCCTTTCCTCTGGATATGTGGCCTCTGGGCCATTGAGGGCTGGCCTGGGTCCCTTGTATAACAGGGACCCCAGGCTGGATTCAAACCTGGACATGAGTTTGAATGACTATAGCTGGGAAAGGCCCCTCCTGGAGCGGAGTTTAGAATTATGGTAGAATATGAACCACGCGAGAGTTGAGAAGTGCATATGAAGAAGCATACACTCAGCATACCAAGGATGGGGAAATGAAACAGCTGGGTTGTCCTGCTCTAAGATCAAAAGAGGGGTCTCTTCCTCCTAAATGTGGCTGTTCCCTCCCCCCCAAGCCAGTTACGTGGTGGAGCCTGACTCTCCGCAGTGGCAGCTTAGCTGAATCATGCTCAGGGTTGGCAAGAGCTGAGGGAGTCTCCCTCTAAACATGTGGAACGGAGGAGGAGGGCCGCTGCCTGCCTGCCGCTGGCTGGCTTGCAAAGTGGATTAAAACTTCCTACCTTGTTCTGCAGCTCCCTCCTCCTTTCCCATTGCTCCTCGGCTGCAGACAAAATCGGAAGCACGTGGTGGCCGGGCTCCAGGGTGCTCCAGCTTGGCGGAGATATGGCCACTGCCACAGCACCACCGCTAGCGCCTCTGAAGGAGCTGTCAGTCTGTGGCGGGAGCTGTTATGGCTAGCAGTTGTCCTCCTCAATTATCAGAGCCTGGAGCAGGTTAGGGTACTTTTGGAAGATCTGGGGCCGCAGCGGGAGCAGCCAGCCGTGAACAGAAACTAAATGGAGCCCAGTTGATCTCCAGGGAGGGTGCTCTTGGGCTCCTCCCGACTTGGCGTGGCAGGTGGGGGCTGTGGAGGACCCAGCAGCTGTGACTGCAGCCACCTCATGTCTTCGCTTTGTCTTAACGCTAGGGTGAGCCTCCAGCACCTCCTCAGGAACTGAATCTAGTTTTACCAGCTCTGATGGAGACTGGGAGGGCTCCAGTTGACATGAAGCCTTGCGCCTCTTTTGTCCATCCTTCTGCAGCCCTCTAAGAAGCGTTCCCAGAGGGCAGGTTGCTCTCAGTAAAATCTTCCTTGGGGGAGAGTTGGCAAAAGAATGCCTGTTGTGTAAATTCCTTTCCAGAAGGGGTAGGTGCTGAACAGTTATTGGTTTTCATTAGGCCTGGGCATGTGATGTGACTGGGTTGGGGTGCTGCTGGGGCCTAATAACTTTGCCTTCCCTTTGGTATACTTTGACCTTTAAGCCTTGGGGAAAACTGTTTGCTTGATGAAGTAATTATCCTATTCACATGTTCAGAACATGGATTTTCTTTTGTAAAAGAGTAAGTGGGCCCTTGGGGTGTAAAGTCTCATTCTTGGATAAAAAAGGCTGAAATAAAAAATGGACTTTTTCTCAAATCAAGTGTACTTATTCCCTCTATTCTTCCCCCAAAGCAGAATAGCTGTGCAACTCCAAACTTTAAATCATATGTTTGAAAAATGTTATGGAAGAATATTTTATTAAAATTGCTCCTTTGGATGCATCAGGGCCTTGAGACAGAGAGGTCCTTCAAATCAGTGAACACTTTCCAGTTCAACTGTGGAGCAGTTGATCCCAAAATAGAGCATGGGAATCCATAAAGCAGAAGGTGTGGTTGAACTATCATGCTAGACTTTTCCTAAGTCTGGGTTAATGACTGCCCATAAAGTAACCTTACAGGCTGACTACTAAATTAAAGGAGGGCTGCAGGCCAGGGGAAGCAGAAGAGAGAAGTTTTTTAAGATATGGTGCCTTTTCTGGTTGATCCTTACGCTGGTATTGGAAGCAAAAATTGTCAGCAGTGCTGGAAAAGGTAATAGTTTCTAGTTGCAGTTTTGCACAATTTGAAAATATATCAAATTAGTTAATGTTGCTTTGGCAGCTGCCTTTTGATGGGAATAAATTACAGGCAGGGTTACATGGCATGTGGGCTTTCCCTCTACTTAGGCACAGATTTGGGGGCTGTGTTGTCTCTGGTACTAATAATTTTCATTCTGAAGCATGTTGGATTGTGGATCTACTTAAGGCAAGGAGTGCTGTTGTACTTCCTCTGTCCCCCATCCAAATAGCCCAGCATCTGGTTGAACATAAGCTGAGTGGAGAAGATTGCCTCAGAAAGCAGCATGAACCTGTATGCTATTGGTCCTAAAGAGTTGTAAATAGAATGTAGCAGACTTAAGGAATAAATTGGCTGGTACAAAACAGTCTAGTGAATGTGTTTTTGGTAATGCCTAAATTGGGAGAATTCCTGGAATATTTTGGTGAATCTTGGCATGAAGCAGTCTCCAAAGGTTTTGCATGGGTGTTCATTTTAATACATTATTTTACCTTTTCTCTTCTGGCTTCTGCATTGTTGGAAGTAGCAAGTGTGCTTGTGGCATGCCAACCACACTTTATGGGGGTGTAACACTCATAGTATTTGAAAGGAAGAGAGTGCTCTGTCCCAGGTTACCTCCTCCACATTTTTCCTGGCAGACTTTGTTTTATTCTAGTTTGTCCTGTACCAAAGTTTTTTTCAGCAGGACTATAATTCAGGATGCGGTAGCGTAAGTGGTTAAGAGCTCTGCTTGCCGGCTGGAAGGTTGGCAGCCTGGGATCGTGACCCAGCATTGCCGTGCAGCAGGGCGAGCGTCTGCTGTTCCACCCCAGCTCCCGCCCACCTAGTAGTTCGAAAGCGCATGAGCGCGAGTAGACAGATAGGTACCGCCCCTTCCGGTGGGAAGGTAACAGTGTCCGTGCACCTTAAGCATCCAGTCATGCCGGCCACATGATCATGGAGCCATCCCAGGACGAACACTGGCTCTTCAGCTTAGAAACGGGGATGAACACCGCACCCTAGAGTCGGTCACGACGGGCAGGGTCTCCTTTACCTTTATAATTCAGGAAGCCTGCTGAGGAGATGCAAGCCCACATGTCTTGAGACTTCTATTTCTTCTTCCCTAGCGGTTTCCACAACATCTGATCCACCATGGCTGATGACCTAGACTTCGAGACCGGTGACGCCGGGGCCTCCGCCACCTTCCCCATGCAGTGCTCCGCCCTCCGCAAGAATGGTTTTGTGGTGCTCAAGGGGCGTCCATGCAAGATTGTGGAGATGTCCACTTCTAAAACGGGCAAGCACGGCCATGCCAAAGTAAGTGTGTGCCATCTATGACTGGAGGAGACTTCCCTTTGGGGCCCATTCCTAGCCGTGCATGTGTTTGTGGGCTCTAGCAGGAAGCAAATGTCTTGCTTTCCTTACTGCCTTGTGTGTGTATGTGCCTTTGTGCAGTTAGCCAGATAGGGGTTTGCCATCCCAGCAAATGAGTTATCTGGAAAGGCGTAGAGGGATGTACCATGGTGTCTCCCCTGGGAGGAGGAGAATGAATGGTTCAGCGAACAGGAAGCAAAGTGTGCCATTTCTCTGCTTGGCAGAGGAAATTCTCCTCTGGTTTTTGTACCTGGCATCATGATGGTTTCATGTTATGGCCATGAGATGATAGAAACCACAATGTCTGATTGCCACCAAGGAGGCCTGTTGTTTTTTCATGACCCTTGCAGGCCTTTTTGACTGGAATTGTTCCTTGTTTCTGATATAAACCTTCTTTTGCTTATGGAGCTGTATCCTATATAGGTAGACTCATAGTAATTTCACAATTAGCAAAAAAAAAAAAAAACCTGCAGTATTCTCCGAGGTAACAAAACAACAATAAAAGCAGTCATTCTTCCCCCAGTCCTAAATCTCCCTAAAGTTCTGAAGAAGTATTGAATGACAGAGACAAGGAATACAGGTGGCTTAAGGCACAAGATCCCCAAATAGCATCATACATCATTCATGTATGTTGAAGAGAATAAAGCTGTGATGCAAGAGTTGAGTGAAATTAGAATGATTAAAAGCTACAATGGATGCCCTCCACCCTACCTCTTTATAATAAATCCTCCTAGCCCCAATGATCCATGAGCTACTATTTTGCAAATTGGATGACTTGTAATGTGTTCTTTGTGGGCTATCCTTGGAAAAATAAAAATTCAGCAGAGAGAAGTCGGGCTGAACATTGCTGGATGTGTCTTTACTCCACTATTTATCCCTTTGGCTCTGCAGCTCACCTGTCTTGCTTGCTTACCAGCCTGCCGCTACCAAATTAATCCAAAAAAACTGCCTTCCTTGTTCCCCCTATAAGGCCTCTTCCCTGGAATCCCATGGAATGATTTCTGGGCAAGGGCTGCTGCCGAACACTACAAATGGTACTGATAGGGCTATTCCTGGAGACTCCCTTCCAAAGGCAGGGAAATTAACATTTTATTGAGCTTTTGGGAGGCCCTTAAGCATATCCTAAACCGAGACTGCCTGTGGGGACTTGAAGCTGGAATTTGGTTTTCTTGGCTTGTGAAAAACTCACCTGGAAACTGGTAGCTCGATATCTAATTGGCAAAATATGGTCCAGAGTAGATATTGAGGTCATATCCCATTCTGCCAAGTTAAAAGAAGGGGCTAAGCAGTAGTGGGGCTCCCTGATTTCCAGGGCAATCCACCCAGAATTAGCTGTAAGTGGATTAATGGTTTCCTGAAATATGCCAGGCTGTAAGAATGTAACAACTGCATTGGTATAATGAAAAAATTATGTAATAACATTTAGAATTGTAAAAAAAAACTTGGGTGCTCCTCTGGAGCTCATTTTTAAGACTATTTTTTTAAAAATGTTTACTGCTTTAATATGATTACAAAATAAAAAAATGGATGTAAATAAAACGAAGCAAGTTATAAAAATGAACTATCAAAAGAAAAAGGTACAGTGTGTATGTTATAGTAATTGCTTTTATGTATACAAATTATTGCAGTTTACTTTTGCAACAACTGACCACACAGAGTCTTCCTGTCTGGTCTTGTCTTTATGCTCAAGAAAAAAGGACCCTGGTCAAAGGGTGAGAATCCATAGTTTGTCAAGTCAACCTTTGGCATCTGGAATTCAAGGGTCTTTCCACTCACTTATTATGATCTTTTCAGGTAGCAGCCCAGACTTGGTAAAACCAACGTTCTTCAAAAACAGACAAATTTTAAATCTTTGTAATGTTATTTATTTATTGTATTTATACGCCATTGATTTTAGGAGCGGTTTACAATATATATAAATATAAAGATAATCACAATACAATATAAATAAAATAACAGGATAAAATGAGGGGAGCAAGAAGTATAGGGGGAGGTGGAATTGATTAATCCAGCAATCACCTGGATCAAGATTAACCCCTAATGGAGCCCCAGGCTAGTTTGTAGAGCCAGGTCTTCTGGCCCTTTCTGAAGGCCAAAAGGGAAAAAGTGGACCTCACCTCAGGGGAGATGGTGTTCCACAGGACGGAGGCCATGGCAGAAAAGGCTCTTCTCCTGGACCCCAACAGCTAAAATTCCTTGACTGAGGGGGTCCCCAGCAGGCCTCTTCTGCTGGCCTGGTGGGACAGGCTAGTCCCAGTGGGGTGAGACAGTTCCACAAATAACCTGCACCCATTTAGCCACATTCACTTCCTTTAACTTTCTGCCAAGGATCTTGTTTGCCATAATAATAATCCATAGTAAGGAGCTATCAAGAGGCATGATTAAAGATGTTTTGTATCTTCAACATAGGGGGTGTAGTGGCCTAGTGGTTAAGATGCTGGGCTTGTCAGCTGGAAGGTCAGCGGTTGGAATTTGTGATCCAAATGCTGCTGTGGAATGGGTGAGCTCCTGTTATTTACTCCAGCTCCTGCCAACCTAGCAGTTCAAAACCAGACAAAATGCAAAGAGATAAATAGGCACTGCCTAATTTATGTGGGAAGATAACAGCATCCCATGTGCCTCGGTGTATAGTCATACCGGCCACATGACTACAGAAGCATCTTCGGCTATGAAACGGAGATGAGCACCCCCCTAGAGTCAGACACAACTGGCAGTCTTCAACATAAGGAAGTAAATAACCTTTTTTAAGAAACATTGAAATTTTCAGCAGAGAGAAACAGGATTTTAAAACTGACAATAAAAACTATAGCTTCTAAAAAGATTGATATGTAGAATTCAAGAAATTCCCATGGATTTGTCCAAACAAAGATTTACCTGAATGCATTGTCATTCATCTCTTTTGGACAAATTACATACTTTTGGGAATGTTTCACAGTGTTTTAAAAGTATATGGGATTAGCTGTTTAAGAGCTAATTTTCAATCTACACTTTCTAATGGGACATTTTACCTACAATATTTAAATAAGGATTATTCCAACAATCAAATGATTGTTGAGAACTGAAGCAAACCAAAATCAAATTTTAATTTCTTACCTAATAGCATTCAAGTACGTGACCACCTTCAATGCTAAATCTATATAAAGACATTCCTGCTACATTTAGAACAAAGCAGGATTTCTAAGGATAATTAAGAACTCCAGTTGGGTCCATCATAAAAGGTAAAGGTTTCCTTTGCCAGTTGTGGCTGACTGTAGGAGGCAGTGTTCATCTCCATTTCATAGCTGAAGAGCCATTGTCCGAAGATGCTTCTGTGGTCATGTGGCCGGCATGACTATACGCCAAGGTCCATGGAACTCTTATTATCTTTCCCACTGAAGCTGGTACCTATTTATCTACTTGCATTTTGTCTGCCTTTGAACTGCTAGGTTGGCAGGAGCAAGGCCAAGTATAATGGGAGCTCACTCTGTTACAGGGCAGCATTGGGTCTCGAACTCAGGCTGCCGACCTTCCAGTCAATAAGCCCAGTATCTTAACCGCTTGCGCTACCACACCCCCCTCGGGTCCATCATAGCACCTAATAAGTATAGCATTCTTTCCAACTACAAAAATCCCCAGTGCAGTAACTTAAAATCAGGAAAATTAAAAGGCCTATTTTTTAACATTCTTTGAAAGGGGGAACCTGAGGGTTTCAGCTTCCCATTACAATGCAGTCTTAACATATCAATTGCATTAAACATTCTAAGTGAAATTAAGGTAGACTTTCTTCTTGAAATGTCTCCTTCTGTCTTGTGACTTGTTATTCATGAAAAGTCCTGACGGACATACAGATTGTCTTAAGTACATAGCTTGGTGTGTGATCCATATGTTGAAATTTCTTCCATTGGTGATGCCAGGGTTCATCTCTTTCTGTGGACTGGGCATTTCAGGGTTTGGATAAAGCTGAAATTTCCAATGATTTTTGGAGTTGTGAATGTACTTGGAATGTGTTGTGAAGGTTACAAAAGTGATTCCTTAAGGGCAGTTAAACGAAAACATCAGGTGGCTGCTGATATCTTTTTTATAACAAGTTGAAAGCTTTGTTAGAAGCAAGGGGGGAGTGAGGAAGTTGCCTAAAGAGCAAGCAGAAAGCTTCTCCCCAGTCCCACAGGAGAAAGACAAGATGGCCCCAGAGCTATATTTCTCAACCTCATCAATCCTTGGAATTCTAGGAATTGGAATCCACACATCTTGAAGCAGGTGAGGTTGAGAAGTACTGCTGGAGCAAGACAAGGAGGAAGGGATGCCCTGGTGTTGAGAAGGAGCTCCATTTGGTTGCTTGGCTGGGCAGAAGTGCTTCATTCTCCCTGCCTGCCTTGTATGCATATCATGCTAAGATATTTCTCTCTTTCCCCCCAAAAAATTTCAGGTGCATCTTGTTGGCATAGACATCTTCACTGGGAAAAAATATGAAGATATTTGTCCCTCAACTCACAACATGGACGTGCCCAACATCAAGAGAAATGACTTCCAGGTAGGCACTCAAGGACAGTGTTGGAGCTTGCAAACAGAAAATGTTGTTATCAAATTTATGTAGCCACCCATCTCACAAAATGTGACTCTGGGTGGTAGATATTAGTTGTGGTTTTCAGGTCACAGCGCCCTTCCTTAGGCATGTGGCTTCTCTATAGGTTGGAGAGCTTCTAATGTTTCTGTTATCCCACTGTAAGAAGAACAGTGATTGGTCAGTTAAGCCAGGCCACCTTTGGAGCCTATCAGCCCCCCAAGGCAAACTGGACTTGAAAGCCAAATCAAGCATGCTGATGCTACTTTTCTTAGAATCTTGCACTGTTTCTCCCTGAGAACTAGGGAGAGTCCCCTTTGAGACACTTTCTCAGGTTTCTTTTATCCCTTCCTCTTCCTCCTGATCTCCAGGTTGTTCCTTCTGCCAATTACAGAGCCTTCCCCTTTGTCTGCAGAGGCCCTAAGCTGCCCCAGTGGCTATATACCGCCCCAAAGCATCAAAGGGTCTACATGGATAGGGGTTATTTCCAGACTCTCAGTGTTTATTTAAAAGATTTGTAGTCCTCACTTAAGGACTGCCTCATACAGCAGCTATTTGCAATCACTTTGTGACCCATACTCGTAGGTTTGTAAAGCAAAGGAATGGTGAAGTAAGATCATGGTTGCAGTTTCACATAGTGACCACTTCGATTAACAACCTAGTTGCAGCTTCCAACTTTGTTTGCTGAACAAGGACTATTTTGATGGCCGCTGATCTTAGAATGCAATGCTGGGTGGCTCACAAGAAGAATAAAACCATGAAAACGATTTAAAAAAATTAAAAATCTTTCCATGAATTTTACTGCAGTCACTTAACCGTATTTTATTGATTTTTGACATCTGTAAAACCACCCAACTCTTATCACAACTGTGGGTGGGGTATAGTATACGTATCACACACTGTACCATTAAAATAGCAACATTCACCTCCGTGGTGGCAAAAGAAAAGTCATCATTAAAAGGTGCTGGGGAAATTAAAAAATCATGAAAGAGCCAAGTTTTCAGAGCACTTTGGAATGTAGCCAGGATGGGGAGAGCTGTGTCTTAAGGGGCAGGAGTTGCAGCAGAGAAGGGCTGCTTCCTAATCCTATTAATGGCACTGCCTAATGCCAATTCTGCCTGATGGTATGAGGCAGGTAGAAGTCACAGAAGATTGTCTTTTACATCATCAGTCCTGGCAACTTTAAGTTTTGCTTGCTGGAGAATTCTGGGAATTGAGGTCCACACATCTTAAAGTTGCCAAGGTTGAGAAACCCTGCGTTAGATAACCAAAGGACTTTTTTCCTCTGTTCCAGCAGGGAGGCTGATAAATGTGATTGATTTGAGTCATGCCAGGGCACGTTTGCTGTTTGATATGGCTGCCATCACCACCCAGTAGATGAGGAGAGCACTCAAGATAGCTTCTTTCAGGGATCCTGGCTCACTTGAGGCCTCCAAGTACTGGCCAGCCTGTGGTCATGCTCCTCTTTCTCTTCCTCTTGTGTTGCAGCTTATTGGAATCCAGGATGGGTACCTTTCTCTGCTCCAGGACAGCGGGGAGGTCCGGGAGGATCTGCGTCTCCCTGAGGGAGAACTGGGCAAGGAGATTGAACAGAAATTTGACAGTGGAGAAGAAATCCTGGTAAGGCCTGGTAATTTGTGATCAGTCACCTCTGGGTCTAGGGGCGAGAGAGTCTTAAAAGGCTGCGGTGGCCTCCTTTGCCTGCTTAAGGAGTGACCGATGTTTCCCAACCTTGGCAGCTTGAAGATGGCTGGACTTCAACTCCCAGAATTCCCCAGCCAGCAAGGGTTTACCAGAATTCAGCATGAATATGACAAGAAGAAATGTTCCTGGACAACCTTTAACACATTTTTTGATTGGGTAATTTAATAAATGGTGGGAATGTGGGAGATGTAATATACCTTGACTTTAGCAAAATGAAAAAATAACCCAGGACAACCTAAATTAAAAAACGAAAAAATTAAAAAATGTGGGCCAGATGGCATGACAATTAAATGGAAAACTGATATGCTGTTTGGGGAATTCTGGGAGTTGAAGTCCACCCATGTTCAAGTTTCCATGGTTAAGAAACAAATGTGCCTGAGCACCAAAAAGATTGGAACCCCCATGGCTCACTGCTCTCAGGGCTGGGGCTTGGGGGTCCTTGCTTAGTGGGAGAGGGTGGTAGTTGGGGATCGAAGGCAGAAGCAAAGCTTTTGGCCCCTGATCTTAGGAACTGAGCTGCTTCTTCCCACAGATCACCGTTCTGTCTGCAATGACCGAGGAAGCTGCTG
>JANHZU010007825.1:53532-72072 GCA_032468055.1 Acrochordus granulatus | reverse complement strand
GATCTAATAAAGCAGTTGCATTGCTGGAAGTTTCTAAAGTTGGCATTTGAATTGCAGTTGTGTGAAGTATCATTAGTCTTGTGGGTGGTTGTTGTTGTTGTTTTGGAAATGATTGATACTTCATTGTTGGTAGTTTATTTATGACTGAGAAGACAATAATTCTGTCATATCTCTATGCTGGTTGCCTTTAGTATGATCTGTATTTTGATAGGAACATAGTACAAGAAATCATAGGGTGTATGAGATTTCTGAGGTTGTTACATTGTAGTGATCTTTGGTTGTTAGGTTCATAAGGAGGTAGCTGTAGTTTATCAAGATGCCGGCTGGTGGTTCTGTGATGAGAAGGAATGTTGCTGAGTACTGAGTATATTTGGTCTATATGTCTTTTGATCGGTCCATGGATAGAATTCAAGTCTACATTTCTGTTGAACTTTCGTTGGTCAGAATGCCATGCTTCTAAGAATTCTCTTGCATTTTTCCACCTGACTTGTTCTAAAATGTTCATGTTTCTAACAAAATTAGCTACAAAATAAAATGCAAGGACTGCCAACATCACCACATGAGAAAGACAAGATCAGCAGAAAGTATCTACAATCACCAACTGACTGTCAAAAGACACAATGCAAATTCATTAACCTCCTGCCACACCTCAGACATAATCTCGAACTACAGCCATCTCCTTCCAATATAGAGAAGACAAAGTCACCATTTTACAAACCATATAAATAATCTAGGGGCATTTGGATTGCATGGGTTTGGTAGCAAATGGCTGAATATTTACTTGTAGAACTAAATAAAAGTATACAGTATAGTGAACTAGGGCCACATGTCCAAGAGGACTTAAAGGCCTGTGTTTCTGGAACATGCAACTCTATAATACTTTATAAATTGATTGATATTCCAAATAACATATAGCAGGATTCTGGTGCTGCTATTTAAGGAAAAAAAAAATCCCACAGGGTGGCAAATAGCATTTGTCTTGTAGCTATGACATACAAATCTGTTTTATTTTGCCAACCTATAAGGAAGAAGATTTAACAATTATAGTAGATAGAATTCTGTATATATAATATATAATAGCTGTAGCTACAAATATATTAATTATAATTCAAAAGTAAAAAGTAAACGTTTTCCCTGCAAGTCATGACCGACTGTGCTCATCTCCATTTCATAGCCAAAGAGCCAGTGTTGTCTGGAGATGCTTCCATAGTCATGTGGCCGGCATAACGATACTCAAGGCACACCAATGCTCTTACCTTTCCTACCAAAGGTAGTATCTATTTATCCACTTGCATTTTTACATACTTTTGAACTGCTAGATTGTCAGGAGCTGGCATAAGTAATGACAGCTCACCCAATTCTTCAGTGCTTGGATCTTGAACTGCTGAGCTGCCAAGCTTCTGTTTGAGATGTCCAGTGTCTTAACCACTCAGCCACCGTGTCCCAATGCATTTGGCCTGTATTCAATGAATACATTGGTCTGTATTCAGATCAATTCAAAATTGCTTCACATCAAAGTCATATAAAATTCTCTGTAATTATCATATAAGGAGCTCAGTGGCAAAATATATAGACTTTGGATGAAACTGAACCAAGAAAAAGATAAGTGGACAGTTTTATCACCAGAAAAAGACAGTGAGTTGTTTCATTAGGCAGTGTAAACATAAACAATAATGCTGAGAATAGAATACACTTTTTCTATTTTTTTCCATATTTCTCAAAAATACAGTAAAATAGATGAGGAGTATATTGAATAATTAATTTCCATAGTACTTTGAAAAAGAGATGAAATTGTGACAATGAGTCACCGACTGATAACACTCATCTTGGGAAGCGTCTAACAGCTGGTTAACATAAGCAATCTACACTGCTTAAATGTGCAGCAATTAACCTTTGGCTGAATTCTCCTAGTTCCAAGCTGGGTCATTTCAACTGATTCTTGCCCACCTGCTAAAATCTGGTGTTTTTCTCATTATCATAGAACAATACCAATATTTGAAATCAGGAAGTACAGGGATTAAGGTTAATGTTCAGAAAGATGTTTTAAAAAATCACATACCTACAACATTATTACAAATGCATATGATAGATTTTCTATGAAAAATTAGTAAATACTCTGAGGCTCTATGTATACTAGGTACTAAGTCCAGGAAATTATAGTATGTGTGTGTGTAATACACACACACACATACATACATATGTATACTAATAATATATTACACACACATACCTGCAAGTGTTTGTATGTGTGTATACAGTCTATAAATATACACTAAATCAATGTCTATTTGAAACAATTGTTAAGTTCAATTAATAAATAAAATTAACAGGCACTTAGAAGAATAAGTCTTGCTGAAGCAAACTCAGCATGGCTTTTGCATAGATAAATATCTGGAGTTCTTTCAGTTTGTGAACAGGCGTGTAGAAAGGTAATCTAAAAACCACTGGATACTAGGATTTTCAAACAATTTTTCAGTTATGCTTAACATCAAGACAGTAAAGAGGAAGAAGTTTATTTTTATTTCCCATTAAAAAATCCTATTAGTTTAGACAGCTTCTGGTCATAGTGCCACACTGTAATTGCTAACTATCCTGACTAACCATTTAAATGGTTAGAGCCAATTTAGAGCTAGTTTGGACTAATGTTTAAGACTCCTAGAAACCAGGAGAGTGTGAGTTCTAGTCCCATCTTAGCCATGGAAGTCACCTGGGTGTCCTTGGGCCAGTCACTCTCTCTCAGCCCAATTCACCTCACAGGGATGTTGTTGTCGGGAAAATGGGGGGAAAAGGAGTATTTGATATGTTCACGCCTTGAGTTGTTTGGGATAATAAATAAAAAAACAAATAGCATAATGACTTAAGAATTCTTGAGGGTAGTTAGCTAACCTGGGAAGTTGAAAACAATATCTCCAAAGAAAAGATGACAAGCCACTTCCATAATGCTGTCAAGAAAGTTGCACGAATGTACACTACGTGTCAGGTGTTGAGCCCAACTGAAAGTGTATGTTTTAATTGGTGTGTTTATTAGGAATTTTAGACTCCCTGTCATTCAGGTTGCCTGATGGTGTGCAAATACTGAAAATATAATTTTAAACTATTATAATTTAAATCTTAAAAAATATTTAAAACACATACACATTTTTATATTTCCCAGTAAATAGCTTTTCATTTTTTCCAAGTATGTGTATGACTTCTTGTTATCTTTCTTTAGTGTTTTTGAAAGAGAACCCTTTTTTCTTTTCAAGAAAAAAAACTACCTGCTGAAAAGACTCTAGAAGGGTCCGTTTCATGTCACTTTTGCCCCCCTTCAGAAATGCAGGTGCAAGCAGCGGGTGTAGAAAGAGGTTCTGATCATCTTAGAGGAGGTCATTTGCACCACTGCTATAATGGTTAAAAGGCTTGCTGAAGGCACCAGCTTCTTCCTATCTGTCATCAACAGAGCCTTAATGTTTGGGCTTGTGGGTTTTGTTCACTGCAAGTGGGCATGATCTCTTTCTCATCCATTTGCCAGCAGATTTGCTGGCGTGTTGCCCACCTTAAGTACCGTGTAGGCAGGATGGCGCCTCTGCTACTTAAAACAATATTTAATGTTTTACATCACTGTGGGCTTGCAGATTAATTTCCAAATCCATGAAGTATCAGTGGATCAGCATGAGGCTTGCTAATGCTACACTAGGAAATAATGCATGAGGGGAAGAGCTTAGTGCAAAGATGACAAGAAATTAGAGGAAATATTAGCTACAGAATAATTTTTCAGCCTGTGATAAAATGTCCTTCTCCTACAGAGGTGCATACCATGGGCATGGGGAGGAGAAAAGCACATTTAAAGGTAAGGGAATCTGAGCAGAGCTTTTGATACAGTTCTTACGTTTTTGCGATTCTAATTGGCGCTAGAAGGAATCCTCAGAGAAACAAAAGCATGTTTTGGAAATGTTTATAACCCTCATGCAGACTCTATAAGATAGGATTTTCCACCCCTAAAGAGATATGGGTGAAGAAGTAACAAAGACTTTAAATTGAACTAATTTATTTTGAACTTCATAAGGAGGATTCAATTATCCTGAGAACAGCCACCTTGTTAGTAAATTATGCTTAATTTTTTTTAAATTTGATTTAATTTTTTAATGGGATAGGGAGGGCTAAAGCCATTGAAATCTTCAAGACCATCTTGGGATTAAAAAGAAAAAAAAAGAAAATTGTCTCCAAAGGCCGACTGTATAAGATGGGACTTGTTGGCAAAGGAGGGAGATCTATTTATAATCTTCTATTTACAGGACTTACCAGGCAGTTCTGAACTGAGAATAAAGAAAAAAATGATCTACAAATGGCGTCTTAGCAGTTGACATCTGGACAGCAGCAGAACAAGGAGGCAAGTTGGATGACCGTATCTGAATTGCAGAAAGCCTGATGACCACTAGAAACCAGCAAAGAATTGACAAAACTTCCCAACTATGAAAAGATGTCTTATGTTTCTGCTTAAATGTTAGTTCACCCAAACACACACACACATACAAAGCCTGAATCAGAATATGTGTATTTGATGCAACTCCATGTTTTCTTTTTGGTGCTACATTTCTTCATTTTAAATGATATGCTTTAGGCTGGGCAAGGCAGACCTCAAAGACAGAAGGCTTCACAACTCCGATGCCAAGCACAAGTGTGCACACCTCAACATTTAATAGGAAAACTTTTACTACTTTGTAGTAGGATCCTTTTCCTGCAGGCCAAGTAAAATTGGTAATTCTATCGCATTCACAGTTTTGTAACGATTCAGGCAATTTGAATCAGCAACATAAATCAAGAGGACTTGTCATAAAAGTGAAGCGATTGCTTCACTGAACAGGTCAAACACATTCCTCCATTTGGTCACAGTTATGGCTATACAAAGGTGTTAACAAAGAAAATAGCTAAAAATTCACGTTTTGCAAAAATAGAGATAGTTGCAACAACAATCCCCAAACTACAGATTTGGAAAATGAAACATATATTCCTTTTATATCTCAGTTGCTGCTAAAACTGTTCCGATATACATTACCTGCTCAAAGCATCAATAATGTTAGTTGTCCATTTTTAATCAAGATCAACATGGAAAAAAAAAACACAGAATTAGAGTTTCCTGATGAATTTATTCATTCTTACACAGGCAAGAAGAATGTGATTTTCTCCAATGCAGAGGAGAAGTTTTTGTTCCTCTCCATCCCATCAGAAGAGCTTTGAAAGCTAGGCGCTCATTGGATACTATCAGCATCATTGCAGTTTCTCCAATTTGTGTTCAGGGAGGGAGCAAGTTTTAAACCTCCCTATCTCTGCACACTGAAACCTGAAAAAATGGTTGGAAATAATACCTGAAGATGTGAACATAGTAATGTCTGGTGTGCATGTATGAGGAAGTGTGTTTTGTGCATTTGTTTCCATATGTAGATATGCATAGGGCCCCATCCATAGTCAACTGTCACTTAATTTCTTTGGGAGCCATCAAGATGTCAATCATTCTCTGTTGTCCCTCTTTGTAACACGTGAAGATATTTGCTGTTATCCAGCTGAGTTGTGCTTTCTCTTGCACTCACCTAGGAGTGATTGAGTTCTGATTGTTATGGGAATTGTTATTACTCAGCAGATCCAAGTTGTTCAAATATTGCTGCCCATTTTTGCATAGTCTAGATAATGGATCAAATCCTCAACACATATTCTGATCTCGTGGTTCATTTCATTTACTGTTTATCAATTAACCAAATTTTTATCCTGATGTAATCCAAAAGACTCTGGGCAGCTAAAATATGCTATAAAACTAAAATACAGGAAGATGTTTTAAAAAACATAAATCAAACAATACCGAATAGAGAGGCATCATAAATCAAAATACTTTGAAAAAAATTGGCCTCTTTCTGGAAGATTTCCATTTTCAACTTCTTCCAGAAGGTGGCCAAGATAGGGGTAGATCTAACCTCAAACAGGAGGCCATTCTAAAGGGTTGGCACTATCACTAAGAAATAACTAAGCATTGGCTCCCTTGACCTCTCCAAAGTTTTAAAACTTTGGGTGTGATTATTTTTGATGAAATATTTAGCCTGATATGTAATTTCCCCTTTAGTTTCAGTATCTCTGAAACTTCAGTACCTCTTATTTGCCAATCACACATTACCTCTCATACTGTCCCCTGATTGAAAATACAACTAAGAGACTATAACTCAAGAGTCAAGCATAAATCTTGCACATAGAATAAATCTGCCAGCCACTAAAAGAAAGGTTTGGGGAACAGATTATGCAAAGGCCCTTTGCCTCGAGTGTTGGAGGACAGCTATTGGTTTGCACAGAAAATAACAGGTGAGCTGGAGTAACTATTTGACCTGTCTGGCTATGTACCTGCAAATGCAGATTCTGTGACCCTTCCTATGTCTCCTCCTTGGACCCGTGACCCAGATTGCTTGGACATGAGGAGTTGCCACAATTTGGCAGCTTCCTATTTTGAACTAGATATACACTCAGGATCAATACACCCTTGTTCATTGGGCATTAGGTCCCCAATAGAAATATTCTTTAAAAAAGCAAAGCAAATCATCCTAGGGGTGAATTAATGAAGATACAGAAAGTGTGATCTAAGGTGCAGAGCAAGGAGCCTGTCTGTCAGTTGTGAGTGACCACTACAGACCTATACAACTGTGTGAATCAGCATTTTTTTTCCAGCCAAGCTTAGCGTGGCTATAAAGAATTCAACCGCCAGTGTTAACCACTAAGAGGTATTACAGATTTACATACTTACTGTCAAACCTGATCCATGTATAGGATGAATAAAGTGGTCCAAGAGGTGGCCGTTTTGATGCCAGCCAGACGGCTGAAAGCATCATTGCATCTGTTATACTGCATTGACCTCTGGTCTTGAGTGTTATAATTTAAGAACCAGCTGTATATTTAGACACACAAAACTATAGTAAGTCATCCTAGCTAACTAGGACAATGTTATGCCTTCAAATATTATCTCCAGACGAAAGTCAACCTCATCCAGCTCTCTGACTGAGACAGGTGAATTCCACAGTCAGGACCATAGCAGGTGTCAATTTAGTTTAGAATATGGAGTTGTGGATAGAATCAGGGTCCACACTGTCCCAAATTTGTGTTCAAAAACAGTTTATTTGGAGACAGCTATGGTTCAAATAATCTGTTCCAAACGTCAGGGCAGGGTTTACGATTTTTCAGAATGTCATCTATTTAATAAATTAAATAAAATACAATATATTTAATGTTAGAACCATCTCTAGTTAATATATTATCTCCACATTATTTTTCTTACCTGATCTGTAAGCAATAAAACATGTATGGAATTTGCACCCAGCACAAACTTTGCCGAAAATATTGCAACAAAGTTATACCCACCATTGATGAGGATTAATTCAGCAATTTCTTTATGCACAGAGCTTTATTTGCAAATGGAACTAATTGACCATAGTGGAAAAGTGGCCAGTAAGAAGTTCAGAGGTACCTACAGAGGGATGCAGAAGGGACTAAATCGTGCTTGCCCAATGTGTAGTAAAACAAAACGAAGCCAAAAACCAAAATCAAACAAGGCAAAAAGTTTGTGGATACTTCAGTCCTATGCACTGTTATATGGGGGAATAACCTCCAAATAAAATAAGCATCAGATTATACAGTTTGCCTACAGCTTCAGAGTCTTCTCATATGCCAAAGGATATTGATCAGCAAATAACCCATTCTGACACATGAGAAAACTAAGATGATTATAGGAAGGAAGGGAGAGATCGGTATGAAGGCAAAGACAGTAGTTCAGTGACAATTCAGATTTTCCTTTATAAAATGTTGCCAGTGCATTTTCAAGTTCAGTTTCCAGCAATGTTTCTGAACCTCAGTAGTCTGAAGATGTGTGGAGTTCAACTTCCAGAATTCCCCAGCCAGCACTGTTTGTCCTTTAAAGCTCTGAACAATTTGGATCCAGAGGTTTGAGGACTTGTGGTCATTTAACAAAAGTAGCAGAAGCCAAGCTGTCACGGCTTTCAGTTGAAAATGATTAAGGCATTTGAACCTCTTCAGGAAACTGTGTTTGAATGTTATTTTAAAATTGTTTATTTTTAATGTGCCTTTATAATTTATTAATGTCATATTGTAAGTTTTATATATGCTATAAACTTTGGAAGATCATAATCTGAAAAGGGAGATAAGAAATGCATTAAAATGAAAATATAAAATAATGAATAAATATATCTAGAAAAAAGCCTCACGAGTTAGCTTACATTTAAGCTTGACTCTTGGAAGTCAAGTACATGTTTTCTTGACAACAATCTGAAAGTTATTGTCCACTGCCTTCTTCTGGGGTGCTTAACCAATTGGCTTAGCCAACTGCCTGGGCTTGGCTTTGCATAGTGTTTCTCAACAATGGCAGCTTGAAGATGTGTGGACTTCAACTCCCAGAATTCCCCAGCCAGCATTCTTAGCCAAAAGCTTGGGATTCTCACATGGTCTCCCATCCAAGCAGTAACCAGATCAGTCCCTTCTTCACTTTTTCAAGAGCAGCTTGATGCTGCCATCTGCTGGGATGACTTAAAACAGGGATGAATTAGTAGCTTTGCACACCAAAGGTCTATCTTCAACCTAAAATATAGGTTTAAGTCTTATAATGCAACTATCTAACCCTCGTCAGCAACTGCACCAAAGAGGAAGTCATCAAAGAGAAGATATTTGAACTAGAAATATATTATATTACAGCAGGAGAGGGTAATTGGGACTTTATGTAGCAACGAAAGCCCTTATTTTGTTGGCTTGGATCACCAGTGCCTGGAAGTGCTGAAAATTGATAGCTGAGTTTCCTGCCATTTTGAGGAGAACCGCTTAAGCATTGTGTAAGTTCTCAACATGATTTTCACACAGACATGCACACACACACTAAATACAGAAAAGAAATAAAAAATGGTTAATAAAATAAATTAAAGGAATGGGATAAAGGGAAGGGAAAGGAAATCTAACGAGTGTGATTTGGTGTGATTGTTTTGGTTTTAATAAAACAGACTATGATTTGGGTGGCCTAAATAAAGTCAAGCTTATATTGATTCTATTCACTGTATACCTTTCCTCACCTTGTCTACCCAAAATCATCTTTGCTACCTCCATACACTACTTTTCATATATTGCCCCTTCCTCTTTAAACTTCTTACCTCTTACTTTCTGAGGATTTCATCAGCTTCATCCACCCATGATTTTTTCAGTCTTTCCTTTCTTCTCAGTTCATTCCCCTTCCCTTCTTATATGTGGAGAAGGTACATGGAGATGGTTATCAAAACACAAGCTCAGTCTGGGAAAACTAAAAAGCATGAGAAAGAAGCTCAAGATAGCCCAGGCTTGACTCTTTTTGGTATAAGGAGAGAAGAAGAAATACTGTCAGACATACACAATTCTATTATTATAGCCTAACTCAATAAAGGACAGTCCTAGTGTTGTGCTCTTATGTTGTTTCCTGGCGTGGCCTATTTTGTAATTTAATCCTCATTCATTCTCTCTCTAGGACCAGATGATTTCAATGTACATTTATTCTACTGATCACTCAATTTTGCTTTCAGTCCATATTTATTCCTGGCTCTACCTTGTTTCAGAATAAAGACATTCATCAAACCGCTTTCAAAACCCAAGAAGCCCCTTAGAAATCCTGGCTATCTCAACTGTCTATAATTGGGCTTACCACATTTTCAAGCATTTAAACGAAAGCTCATGACAGTCATAATATTAAGAGGCTGTCTTTCCCTGATCAAATCTGCCTACCCAACCTTGCCTGTCAGAGAACATCTGCTCAGGTTCCCCTCCTATCTGGAGCAACAGGAGAAGGCCCAAAGGTGGGTGTTCGTAGTTCTCCTCCCCTCATGCACACACACAAGAAAACAGCTTACTCTTTCTCCACACTTGAGATCATCCAGAAAGTTTTCAAAACTTTGCTTTTCCTATTGCCATCAGTAAGAATGTTAATTTTATATACTGTTTTATTAGTGGTGTTGGGTTGTTGCTTTGTGTCTTCAACTTAATCTTGACTTCCGGAAACAGCCCGGATAAGCTTTATTGCCAATATTTTTCAGAAGTGGTTTGTCATTGCCTCCCTTCTAGGGCTGAGAAAGATTGACTGGCCCAAGGTCACTCAGTTGGCTTTGTACCTAAGGTGGGACTGGGGCTCAAGATGTCCCAGTTTCTAGCCTGATGCCTTAACCACTACACCAAACTAGGTTTCTTATGTTATTAGAGTATAGTCTTATTTCTTATATTACTGGAGTATAGTCTTATTGCTGTATTTTATTATACCTGCACAGGTAAAGGGGGAAGAAGTTTTTTCAAATAGCTAAACCCTGGTTCCTTAGGCAAAAGTCCCAGAAAACAGAGCTGCACAGGGAGACCGAGTTGTTATAAATAGCTAACGCCATGCTTTCGCTTTGAAGGTCTACAGAGCCCTCCTTTCTGGAACCTTTTTTTCCCCTACATCTCATAAGATATTCAGTCTGGAATATAAACAGGAACAATCCTGCTCATGCCAGTGTTTATGGTAAGAGTACACATCATAACTTCACCCCTGCCAGGCTTCCGATACCACACCACTGTCATTGTGAGTGGGCAGCCTATGTTTATGATTAACATAGATAAAATAAAATTGTTAAGATGGTTCCCCCAACCATCAAGTACTTGTCTACTGCTCTGTTCCTGTAACTGTCTAGGAAGTCTTGGAACATATCATTCGAGGCAATATTCAGAGAGTGTGTTATAAAACAAGATACTATTTTCCTAAGCTATTAAATATGAGGTGTATACTGAAGAGGAGAATATAATAAAAATCAAGAGCTGTTATGGTGCATACATTCTTCATGTCATTAATATTTTTCTACAGCTATTATTCTAGAACCAATTTACACTTAGTGAGAAATGCCTTCCGTAGTTGTGATTGTTTCTAAGCCAGAAGATTTTGCCACCGTAGAATGCAAAAGGATTGTTCCAAGAGCCCTGAAGGCGTTCAGCTACATGCTGGGACTTCCTAATAGGTTGTTTCTTAGGAGAGGCCCAGACAGTGGATGCACAGGAGACAGATGATCTGTTCTGCAGGTGCAATGCTAAGTTATTAGTAACAAAACGTGTGGTCGGCCCAACCCTTCTGTGTCCCAGTGCTTATGACCTTGCATTCAGTTCAGCTTTAGGTCTCCCAAGTGGAAAATTGGTGCCATTTGTAAAAAGATAACAAGGAGGCCACCCACTGTACCTAAGATCTCATCCATTTCTCTTCCTACCTGCTGTTTCAAACCTCAGGCACCTTCACAGCATCTCTGGATTTGGTTGACGGGACGTACTTCAGAGGCACCTGTTCGCATTGTCAGCCATTCATGATTTGTACCACATATGAAGGAGAGAGGGGAACGCTCTGACTGCTGTTTATGGCCAGTTATCATTTTAGTCCGGTTAATAAGAATCTGAAATTCTTTGGGGTACCTAAATTCTTTTTTTTTAATGTTGGGTAGATCAAAGCAGAGTTACAACTGCCTCAAATGGAAAATCTTATAACTATAAAATTTAGCTATTTTCAATATTATGTTGTTAAAGAGAATCCTATGTTACAAACGACTAGGATATACCCAAAACTCTTCGGTAAACAATATATAAAAATTAAAATGATGTAAGGTTGATTGATTTCCAGTGAAATGAAATTCTGGGCACCTTTGAATAAAAATGTCCTTATTTTGAATAAAAGAAGTGCAGGGGTGCAAGAGGTCAAGAGCTCGGCTTGCCGGTTGGAAGGTCACTGGCCCGAGTTCAAGACCCGGCGTTGCCATGCAGCAGGGTGAGCTCCCCCTGTTCTACCTCAGCTCCTGCTGACTTAGCAGTTCGAAAGTGTGCAAACGCTAGTAGACAAATAGGTAGAGTACAGCCTAGTCCGGCGGGAAAAGGTAACAGTGTCTGTGCGCCTTTAGCATTTAGCCAGATGAGCACTGGCTTTTCAGCTTAGAAACGGAGATGAGCACCACATCCTAGAGTCAGTCATGACTGGCAAGGTAACCTTTACCTTTATTTTGAATAAAAGAATGGATGTACCTTTTCTGTAATCATATTTTGAAATAAACTTTATTGTAGTGTAGATCTTAAAGAGTATAGCAACAAATGTTAATTTCCCAAAAGACTGACAATTTCATCAAATGTCCTACTGTCACTATCATTTAGTATATCTTCTGCATATTTTGATAGGGCCTGTATGAAAACACCCACATTCACAGGTTAATCATGTTAGCAATAGGCAATGAAACTATATTGCTAACCCCATGGAAGTCATTGCACCACACAAAATCAGTTGTCATCTGAAACGAAGGGCAAGATGAAGCCCATTTTGCACTAGCAGTTGATTCCAATACTCATGGTGTACTAGTATCAGAATGGTACTTAAGTAAGAGCACGATAATGTATGTGACATTCATAGCTCTGTATTTACAGAACTAAAGCATTTAAAAGGAGAATTGGCAGGTTGGCAGGACTCTGTCAGTCTTTCCCAGGCAAATACTAAAACTGGAAATCTCACAGTCGCCGATTCAGAAACATAGCTTCCAGGATGATGGCTTTATTACAAACACTAAAAAAGCAGTTTATGAAAGTTCTCACATGATCAAAAGTGATACTAGATTATCAGGCCATTATGAAAAAAAGAAAAATAATTGAAACTATATCTCCTACTCAAAAGAGAATTGCTTCCAGCCTTTACAAAGAACAGGCAGAAGAAAGAGAAATTTGAATATCTGTCCTAACTTCAAGAAAGCAGTGATTGCCTAGCCTTGATAATGAAAAGAATAAATTGAAACTACTGTAAATCTAAAAAGATTGGATTGCTAAAGAAAAATTACTAAGACCGAGGCAAATCTTGCTCTGGATCAGACTGCAATCTCTCCAGAAGAAGCAAATTTGCAACCTGGGAATACACTTTGATCCTAAGTTATCCCTGGTTATGGCAGCTGTAGTGAGGAATGCAACTGTATAGTTGAAACTACTTGGCTGCATTGCGTAATATGTGGAGCTATTCTTGAAAGTGCCTGGAAATTAGCATTGGTGCAAAATGTAGCAGCAGTAGGCTGTTGACTGATACAAGATACCATAATCATATGGTTCATAGACTGAAATGGCAACCAGGTCCCTTGGCTGGTGCAATTCAAAGTGTTAGTATTGATTGATAAGTCCTAACTGAACTGAAATCTGACTACCTGCAGAATGATCTCTCCTGTTATGAACCTGCCTGGTTACCTCAACAGTAGGAAAAGCTGTTCTGAAGATACCTTTGTCCCTCAAAATTTGTCTGATACATGGAAAAGGGCCTTCTATTTTGTTGCTCTCGGACTGCACAAAACATTCCCTACAGATATTGTTGTTGTTATTAATACTTTATTTTTATCTGGATTTTAATTGTATCGATTGAATGCTTCTTTGTTTACATTTTGTATTTTCTTTACTATGGTAAGCTGCCTTGTATGGGATGGGGAGGCAAGATATAAATCCAATAAATCATTTAATTTTAAAAACCATAAATATCTTTGTTTTGTGTGCTTTGATAATCTTATGATGTGTTTAAAAGCTATGCCCTTAGGCTTAAAATAAAGCTTAAAATAAAATGAATCAACTTGCATTTATATTCCTGCCAAAAATGAAGCTTTTCAACTCAAAATAGCTTCTTTTTGAAAGTGTGTATGTGTGTGTTTGTGTGCCACCTCTCTCTCTATACACACACACACACATACACATATCTACAGTGTGTGTATCGATATCACCTATATGTATAATTTCCACACACCCACAGTAAGTTTTTAATTATTAGTCTCTTCAAGTACCAGGTTCTGTAGGTCTTGAGTTTGTGTGGTCTTTTTGAAGCAACTTATTGTTCATGTTTTTGTAGGCATCTACTTGAAAGTATCTATATGTGTTTGTACAAGACAGCATTGATGGGTAACACAGACTTAGCCACAGTAGGCCATTCAGAATACTGTCAGAGAGGAATGCCCTCTTCTGATTTATGAGCACATTATAGTTATTCAGGTGGAGGAACAGGACTTGTTGTAATCTCCACTGTGCAGCTTATACATGTTTTTAAGTTCAATAGATCAGACTAGATTTGTGTCGATGGTCAAAGGGTGGTAAAAAAGGGGTAGGGTCATTCCTACAGCCAGCTCTTTAAAATAATAAATCTAAAATTATCCAAATTCTTGTCTTTGTGAGCTTTACAAGCTAGGATCAGGTTTTATGACTGAATCAAAATTGACCCTGACAACTTGGAGCACACAAATTCAAGTACAACTAAAAATATTTCTCCCATCAGTCTATAACTCTTGTTTATTTGCAAATCACTTGTTTTCATGATTGCCTTATTTTATCCTAGATAAAGTTAGACTTGAGGTCTAACTTTATCCTCAAATTGCCCCTAAAATGAGATGCAGGAGGAAGCCACGTTAGGTGAGAGCCTCTGCGGAACAGCAGTGGGCATTACTTCGGCCATTCAGTCTTTTTCAGTCATTCTGTTTCTGAGACAAAACAGCTTCTGGGCCACATGGCTGGTTTGCATCCCTCAATTAATGGTTACCCTCGAGTGTGATTCAGGACTCCATTCCATTGCCAAAACTGAAATACAGTCAATCAGTGAAGTCAGCAAAATATTTTGTCTTGGGTTTTTTTGTCCTTCTCTTTCTCATACAAACATGTATGCACATAGACATGTTTGGAAATGATTTGGAAGAGGTGTTTCAGAAGATGGGAGAGCCCAAGCACAGCACCTCTTTAATACTTCTGTGTTTTAATTTCAGGATCACGGTAACATCCACCCTCATCTCACCTTGAGGCAGACTGATGCTGCTCAAGGAGTTCTGGCAGGAAAATAATGGTTTCCAGGGAAAAGAGTTCAAGCTCCTCTTTATGGAACATCCTAATTCAAACAACCCACAGGACCAAATGGATCCAGTGCAGAACTGCCATCTCCCATCTAGCCGTAGGGCTCAGTGCTTCTGTGACCATCTCTCCTTTAACTGCCAGAGAGAATAGGCACAGACTGGCAACCCAAGTTTTTTTTTTTTTGGCTCCAAGAAATCCATAACTCCACAAGTAATGTTTGCCATCTTTCATCACAACAATCCCTGCCTTTACTTCCATTCTTGATGAAGATCATTACTGACTATTAGCAGCATTGACCAGCAAACTCAGAGAAAGGGCCTGAGTCACTGTGGTGAAAGATGGGGAGAGTGAGAGAGCAGAATAGGGGAAGAGTGCCTTTCCCTAATCCTCTTAACAGTAATGGTCGGGCTCACTTGGTGGGAGATGGGAACGGATCGGTGTTGGAGGGGAACCAGGAATCAGAAAAGGGAAAGGGCCCCCTTTCCTCCATCTTGTTACCCCATAGCTCCAGCAAAAATCATGATGCCTGCCCTAGTATGAAGACAGTGGTTTTTGGGGGCATCAACCATTTTCTTGAGACAAACTCATAGCTGGGAATGAGAGGAGCAAACACTTTAAAGTGCACACATCTGGAGGAGATGCTACACTCATAATCTGGTAGGCTCTGAATCATTTTGAATCATATTCTGCAGGGAGAGAGACAGAGATGAACTTTTACAGATATCTATAATTTTTGCAATTTGGAAAGTGCACTGTAATTGTCAGAACAGATACTGACAGTGATTTGAGTTCATATTACTGATTTTCAAATGATCAGGAACATAATTCTGTAGAAGATGTAACTACTCTTATATATGAATCATAATTAAGTTTTCATTATTCCACCTGAAAATGATCATGTAAAATTTTCAGTATCACCCTCGGTTAACAATTCACATGATGCTTGGGACTCTGACATCTTTTACTTTCTTTTTATTATCAAAAAGGTCTTAAAATTACAGTACAAACAAAAATAGTAAAATTGATACAGATGTCACTACAAGTATCCAATGCTCTAACATCCAGTTTCTAACTGCAGTAGTCAATTTTATTGATTATTAGTACATTACATGTCTAACTGTATGAGAACTACAGATTCCTTGCTTTTCATTCTACAAATTATGAGTTGTGGATTCTGCAAATCTTTATGATTTCCACAGCCTCAACTTTGCCAGCCTAGCTATCTCAACACATGAGACAGAATAACACAGTTGTGTTCATGCTGCTTTGAAAAGCATTGCATGTGATTTTTGCCATATGCACAAGTTCGCCACTACCCATTTTGATTAGCACATGCACATTAACAGGACAGGATATAAATATCTACATGTTTCCCCATTCCAACTTCCCCATTGGTTCTTTCAGGAACCCTCCTTCAGAGCATTGCATGTACACATAGGATTCTAAGTGCCTTTAAATTTTTTGCAAATTATATAACTGAGCATGTTAAGGAAAAGATGGAACCAAAACATATTGCAATCTTCCTCCAGGCTTTCATTTGCCATTGAATAAGATGACTATGCTCTAAGTTGTCCCATGATCAACATGTTGCTACTGCCCTTTTTGTACATTTTCCATCTTTGTCATTAAGAGCTGTGGGCTTATATGAAAGTTACATGAACCGTCTTTGCTAACATGGAAGGCCATTCTGATTTTTAATGAGATCCAAATAGCCATTTGTCTGCCTTGCTATCTTCTTTCCTGACTTCTTTTGATACACTTCTGCCTGATATCCTGCAGCAGATAAAGCCCTTATGTAAATTGCATAAAGATCTATAAATGTACAGTTGAGGCTAATGCTGGATATCTTCCCTTCAGGCTGCTCTTCTTCTGGCATGAGATCAGAGGGGTTTGAATCGATTCACCAATGGCTTCTTAAAAGGGATTTTTGCAACATATGAAAGACATTAGTTCCAGTGGCAAAATTGCAGCAAGAAGTAACCCACTCAGTTCAGCTTACTAGTGACCTCCTCTCCTGGCTGTCCAGTTAAGGTTGGGACATGTAAGATAATTATGTGTTTCCTCTTGTGCTTTTAAATAATGATAGTGTTTTTTGGATTTCAGCCTTTACAGAGATGACAGCAGTATTTGTAAAGAAAGGTTGTACAGTAGTTGTTTCTATCGATGTATAATGCATTTTTCTAAGGTTTAGACAATAATCCTTAATATACCACAAGACATATTGTTCCAAGTGAAATGGCATTATTCACAAATACACATATTCATACAAAAAAGACAATTTAAATGCATAAAATCATAAGTCAATCAACAGTGGCTAAAATCAGATGGAAGCTTCTGAGTATGGGATAGTTGATTCATTGGCTTGATACAACTTAGACAATATAGCTGTCATTGTTAAGAATGAAACATTCATTTAATTTCTACAACCATTCCCAACCGTGGGTCCCAATATGTTTTTGAATATCAATCTCATTGACAACTGGCTACATCATTAAGGGAATCATAGGTCAACAGCTGCCAGTAACCTAACATTGGGAACTCTGTTGGCCTGAAATTGCTCCCGCTAGTAGATTTTAAAAACTTATGTCTGGTTTAAGGCTACCAGATCTGGGCTACACTATTTTGGACAACCATCATAAATACTGAGAGCCAGCGTGATGTAGTGGTTAAGGCACCAAGCTAGAAACCAGGACACTGTGAGTTCTAGCCCCATCTTGGGCACAGAAGCAGCTAGGGCCAGTCATTCTCTCTTAGCCTTAGGAAGAAGAAAAAGGCAAACTACTTCAGAAATCTTGCTAAGAAAACTGCAGAACTAGTCCAGGTAGTCACCAGGAGTCAATATGTGCCCATGTGTGCACACGTGTACACACACACACCAGTAGATGACAGCAAAAATTAGAGTTTTTCTGTATCTTTGCTGCCATCTGATGGTTTGGGATTTTTGTAGCCCAAATCTGATATCTCTAAACCAATCTAAATGGTGTGTATCTTCCATGGGCAATATGGTCCAAGTCAAATCCAAAATCAGGTGACTTTAATCAATTCAGTTAGTTGCCTAGATAAATTGGAGGTTTAAACAATACATAAAAAGCAGCTTTGTGGGGGTGGAGGAAGAAAGATTCCTGACAATGTTAAAAACTGAGACCACTCCAATATTAAATAGCAAGTGAAGAATTAGGAGGAGAAGGAAGAGCATGATTGATTCTGCTAAGTTAATAATGGAGCCAGACTCTAAAGAGCCAATTAAAAAGTATAAATTGGATCCAGTTTCCTGTTTTTCCTTATCTTTCATCACATACTGGAGGGAAGCAAAACATCCGTGTATTTTTCTGTCTGAAATTAAGAGACGAATGCTGCCTTTTCAATGAAATGACTTTTGACCCTCCATACTGATAGTAGTATTGTCTGATAGCTTCTTTTCCAAAATTCTGCTCTCAAGCCCATGTTTTTCCTGAGCAAAAAACATTTCAAGCAAGAACTGGAGAGTGAACTCCCTGCGGAATTAACCCATTCCAATGTTTAGGCTGGAAAGCAGGAACTGCTTTTTTCAAGGAAACTGTGATGGTGAGGATGGGACAGACGCGCCTTTTGAGAAAATAAGGTTTGATTTCAATGTTTCCCTGGCCAAAAGGCTTTTAGCTCTTTTGAGATTTGTTA
>JANHZU010007825.1:24309-37735 GCA_032468055.1 Acrochordus granulatus | reverse complement strand
TGTTGGTGACGGATTGGGTACTGAACAGCAGAGATTTAGTTTTTAACAGAGTTAGCTCATGTGATCCTTGTGGGCAGAAGGTGAAGGGAAGCAGTGGTTCAAAATAACTAGGTGTAGATAGCCAGGATGGTGGGGAAAGGATGAGGCAAGTGCTGAAATAATAATAATGGCCTTAAATATAAGAATCATTTTAAGTTTGATAATCTAAGAATATTAAAACCTATTTTGTTCCTGAAAACAATGAAGAAAAAGATTTATATAGCAGTTAAGTGTTGTAGCCTACAGCTGGAAACTGCTGTTTACTGAAACTCAATATGAATTTCAATTTCTTTCTGTTCTTTAGATGTAAATATTATTCAGACCTTAGCGAATGCTCGATCTAATTGCCTTTTTATAATCCTCTGAAGTTATTGGCTCCCTTTATCGGGCATGTCATGTACTAAATGATGCATGAAAATGATAAATCCTTTAAAACCAGACAGGGTCCATGAAGAAAGCTTAAGCTAAGTATGGTTGGGGAAAGAACTTTGGGGGAAACCATTTATATGTGTTTTATCAGTGGTATACTGGTACTGGACTAGATAGAAGTTAGGAGACCCAGGATCAAGTGCATCCTTGGCCATGGGAGATCATGGGGAGGCTTTGGATCAATCACTTTCTGTCTCTCAGCACAATCTATCTCACAAATGGTTGTTGTGGAGAAAAATGCCTTTGACTTTCCAAACAAAAGGCAGGAGAATACGTACAGTACATATATAGTGTCTGTCTCTCTGTCATATAATGATATAATCTATATCATCTATTTTCTGTCTCTTTATATTTCTATCTATCCATCCATTCTTCCATCCATCCATCCTGATAGTAGGTGATGCCTGATTACTGATAAATCATATTCTACCACTATATTAATACACAGATAACCTAAAGGGATAGAATGGGGAGTCCAAAAGTCAGAATTTCTTAATAATATTATTTCTAATAATATTAAGGACAAAATGGCAAATGCAATTGTACAATTAATTAATTGTACCCCCTTTTTTACATGTGCACACACATATAAAAGGATGGGGCCATCTTGACTTTTTTCTTTTAAAGCTTCCTTTAAAAAAAAGTCATTGCTATGAGACTGCTAAAAATGGATATATCCACAGTGGATGAATGGTTGGTGAAGAGGATGAAACTAGCAGAGATGGCAAAATTAACTTGTTTGCTTAGAAAAATATCAACCACAGTATTACATTTATTAATGACTGGAACTCCCTTATTAGTAACTGGAACTCTCTTTTTGATGAAAAAAAAGAGAAAAATGAACTTGTAGTTTATGTGTTTGATGATGAACAAAAGTAGCTTATGAAAGAAGGAAACTTTGATATAACCTTAAAGGGGGAAGATATAAATGCATTTATTACCATTGTCAGAAAAATCAGAAGAGCTTCTTTTTCTATTTTGTTTCTTATTTATTCATTACCCTTTTTTGGTTCTTTAATATTTTTTTCATAAAAATATATTAAATAAATACCTCTTATAGGTGCCCTTTCAAGGTATGGTATGCTTAAGCAGTTTGCTGGGAAAAAAATCACATTTGGCTAGATTTCATACAACACATAAAACCCTAACTAAATAAAACATTTTACATTTTAATTTCATATGTGAACCAGTCATTGAGTAGATTCGCATAAAACAGTGAGATGCATTTGGGAGGCACCTGATTAGAAAAGCTTTGATTTGTTGCAAAATAGATAAAGATTGCATTGGGCATTCTTGTTAGAAGCATGTGAACAAACTGCTAATATTTAATATGCATCCAGAACCATTGGTGAGGTTGCCAACAATATCAATCAGAATAATTTAGTAGTTATATTTTTGTACTTAAAGTATCCACTCTTTCCAAAACTCAATTTGTGACATTACTAGTTGTCCAGGCATTACAGTTAAGTAACTGTAATTCACTTTCTTGTGAATTGCGTCTATGGAAATAAAGGTTGGATTTTGAAGAAGCAGTATAGAAAGAGTATTGATGCTTTTGAACTCTGGTGGTGGAGAAGACTCCTGAGAATACCATGGACAGCCAAGAAAATAAACAAATGGATCATCAAACAAATCAATCTAGAGTTCCCACCTAACGCACATATGACCAGGCTCAAATTATCCTATTTTGAGCATATTATGCAAAGACCTTACTCTCTGGAGAAGGATCAAATATGGGGAAAGCTGGAAGAAAAAATATGACAAGCAGCAAATCTAGATTTAGTTACAGTGGCAAGGAGTGCACCATCGGTAATGCTGAAGAACTAGGACAAATCATGATTGAGAAAATCTGTCTAGTCACTAAGAGTTGGTAACAACTTAATGGTACATAATCCTTATCAAGGTATGGGGCAAAAGCTTGTCTTCGTATAAGATTTTTGAATTCATCTTTCATCACTCTATTACCTGAGTAGTGGAATTCTTTTTTATACATGAAATAGATAGATTTGTCTTGTATTATTCCACTGAGATATACATGTGATGAAATAGATTTTTGATACCTTCACAAAAAATTCCGTGCATTGTCCTAAATGTGTTTTTGAAGAATCCAAGCTATATTTGGGATAGATCAGAGATGGAAATTGGAGGACAATATAAAATCCCATTGTATGGGTAACAGTATAGTCATTTAATGTTGGAAATATCATTATTTTTTAAAATTTATTGTGTCAGCCTATTCCCAAAGACTTTGCCCACAATCTTCCCTTTTTAATTTATTATGTTTCTTTAAGATATGAACTGGTCAATATTATTCAGTTATTCATGTGTAAATTGAACTCTGACATACAGTAAAATTCTGTATATAGTTTAGGATTATAGATTTAGGGAATATGACAATCTAAGGAGAAGGACATGGATTCATATTCCTAACAAAAATATAAGGCTGCCAAGAAAACCACATGAGTATGACCACATAGTCATCAGGAACTGAGCTGACTCAATGGAATATTTACTTTAATACTGAATAATGAATTTTTACATCACAATTAGTAATAGCTCCTAGCTAATTTTCTTTAATCTCCAAAGAAATTAAGCAGGGCCAGACCCAAATAATATATGGCTAAGAGGTTACAAAGAAATCCCAGGTCTCTAGGCTAGATTGGTAGTTGAACCTAGCTCCGGGATAACAGTAATGGCAATTTGATATTGCTGCCAAGAAATGTAGATAGATATCATGAAGTGATCACAAATCAGGATTTGTGAAAGGATTTCTAGACATTCAGATTGATATGGTGTGCCAGTATAGACTGCCTTATCTATTTATTTTCTCTTGTATCTGACTCTGTCCTTCAGAGTTATTCTGCAGTATGTATTTGAATCTTAGCACTGTGTTATCAAATTCCTATGGATTTTTTCTGGTTTGTCTTCCTGGGATTCATGTAAATCTTTGTTTATTAAATTTAGAAACTGCCCTTTTCCCTCACAGAGGGATTAATTTAAACTTATGAATTAGCTTTGCACCTCTTTTTTATAAACCAGCAAGATCTCTTGTGCTGCTCGAGAATTTTTGTTCTTTTACCTAGTTTTATGGAAAGATGAGAAATTAATAGCTTTAGATGATCTTGAATTGCTTCATTGTTAACTAACTGGAAAACTGATTTGATGTGGGGTTTACCTCTGGTTTTCCCCTTCAAACAATTACCCTTAAGAGACAATCAGCATTAAGAGAAATACAATCACACTGATCAAATAATAACAACTGTAAATAAAACAAACCTGGGTTATCTGAAAGTCTGACTAGATGCATTATTAGCTGCAACTAGGTCCTGGAACAGCAACATAATTAACTTCCTCCCAGTTCATTTGTTAAATTTGTTTGGTTTTCTGGTGGCATAGAATCACAAATTTTTCTTGGAAGAGAAGGCTAATAAGAAATAAAGAAATTATTCATTTATGCTACCAATATGAATTGCTTCTGGACTTCCCCAAAACATCTTGTCTTTCGCTATAGGACAAGACAGGCTTTTCATTTTCATTATTATTATTGAATGTTGCATTGGGTAGAATTGTTATAATCCAAGAAATAGAAAGAGTGCTTCTGAAACTAAATATTTGGATATACTATAGTACTCCCAAGTATTCCTGAAAGCAACATAATGCAGAAAAAAAATCCCCTTTTAATATGACCCAAGATCAATATAGAGAGAGCATCCCCTAGTGGGCATTTAATATAAAACATTTTGAAGCACTGTTGAAGAATAGAGTAATCATCTTCAAGCTGAGCTCAACTCTTGAAGATTTCAGGGGCATGTCCAGATAGTTTTATTGGCAGCAGTATAGAAGTGGTTTGCCATCCTTTCTTTTCAGAATGATTTTTAATTTCCAAGTTTAACCCTTGACCCCTGGGATTTCCAAGTGGTCCCCCATCCAAGTACTAACTATTTCTGAATTTGCTAGGTTTCAAATAGCATGTATATTATCAGCAGATTGAAATGATTACAAAGACATGCTTGTTCACATAATCCTCCTGTAAAATACTCTGTGACCACACACAACTAATTATTTCTACTTATTAACTTGTTTGTAGTCGTTTTTACTGTTCAACAGACAAGTAAAAAAGTAAAATGGTTACTCTGTTTTGCTATTTCCAGTTTATGGAATAAAATAAGTAATTCTACCTGTGATTATATCATACTATAATGCAATGTTTCTTAACCTTGGCAACTTTATGATATGTGAACTTCAGCTCTCAGAATTCCAAAGTTGCTAAGGCTGAGAAACAGCATGGCAATGTATCAGAATAAATGAACTGCCTAGCTACATCTCTTAATGGATGTAAACATGAATTTTTAGGAGAAAATGTTTGTTAGAGCTTCTCAGGTTGGTATTTTGGATTATAAATCTCATAAACCCCACCCAACTTCACCAAGGATGATCGCTAATTATAGCCAAAGTGCTTTCTGGAAAATACAATCAGTCCTACTATACAGGTAGTACAGGAGTATAATGCAGTATATATGGGAGCATATAGATTAGAATCCTGTTTGCAGCTGGAGAATAAAAAGGCAAGGAGGTTCTTCCAACTCAGGGTAACCTTGCTAAGTATATCTATTTATATGGAAGTAAATCCCACCCTGCTGAAATGTATTTCTAAGTAACCACCAATAAAACATGCTCCTAATTACTCTCATTTCTATATTTCTGGAAAATGTTGAGGGCATACCAACCTGGTGCCAAGACTTAGAAATGTCACTATATATTTAGATTTTCTCTGTTTAAAATAACAGATCTCCTTGAGCAAACGTCTCATTGTACAAGCATCTCCTGTTCTTTATATCAGATCAGCTTTGGCAAGTCTTTTGGAGCTCTCCTTCCAAAGAAGAAAGAGCTGGTGTCATACAGGTGTACAGGGATTCCAAGTCCCTAAATGTCTACCTAACCTGGGTATGGGCATTAGAGATTAGGTATCAGGCACTAAGTTTGCAAACCATGTTGGGCAGCATGGAAGTGGCCATCTTGAATCGATTGAGTATAAATTTTTAGGAGTACTTGCTGGAGTACAAAGGAATGATAACAGTCAAAGGCATAAAAATAAGTAAATAAGACTGGGGTTGACAAATTCCATCTTCAATCTACTCAAAAGGAAATGCTCCAGAGAAGAGAAGAGTGGAAAGAAAAAGGTGCTTGGGTCACACAAAAGCCTGTCAATAAACACCATGTCCTCCCAGCGCAGCTCAGCTTTATGGCCGGCCTAGGGAACGCCGGCTGGCTACCCGAAGGATGGTGCCTGGCAAGGGAGCATCACTCCTCTCCAGGCCGGCTTTCGGAACCGCTTTTCCCACCCTTGCTCGTCGGCTGGGATCTTATCCTTGCAACTATTTTGTGGGTTGGCCAAACGTTGGCAACTAGGCGCAAACCCCTCCCCGGCCCTCGTCCCAATTTATAAAACACCCAAAAGTTCTTTGTCTTTGCTCAAAGCAGATTTCACAGATTTCACCCCTGTCAAAGTTAAGGGGCTGTGATCCATACATTCTTTCCTTCAAATGTTGGAGCTCAGTGTCTCCCATCACGTTGCTTCTAATGCTTTTTCTATCGGTCTAGAAGCATTCTTTTAATTTATTTGTAGTCATTTATAATCTGATCCCAGAGATTCAGATTTAAAAATCAGCTACAGAATAAACCTGAAAAGTAAAGCAACGTGGGTTGTTTTGAAAAACCCGCAGGCTAATGGAGAGGAGGCGACATCCTGACCTATCCGAAATTATCTGGAGAGAGCTCTGGTTTTGTAATCGCATTCGTTTCAAAATCCTACTTCCAATTTGTCCCCAGCGACGGCGAAATATATAGGACTGGAGAAGTTTACTACGGCCTTTCTGTTTCTTTTTAAAGAGTGTCTCTTTATCATCCAAAGACAGCGGGGGGGGGAGCAATAGAAGAATTTTTAATGTTGTCCTCCCATTCCCACAATAACTGAAATCGAAAAATAGATACGGAATCAAATCTGTCCTCAAATGAGCAGCTACGGTGAAAGCCCACGGATTTTGAATTCTCCCGAGAAGTAAAAATGTTGAATCGAAAAACTGGAGCGTATATATTTGAGAACGAGAGGATGCTTGACCCGGACATTGTTGCCTCCAATGACAACAGATTTTCACTCATGTGGATCATGGTTTAAAACAGGGTTAAAAAAAAAGACCGACGCTGTTACAGCCAGAAAGAGCAACCAACGCCCCCATTTCGGGAAACACAACCTTAGATAAATCAGTCAAAAGCATCGGCGGGGTTAAGATAGAATAAAGCACTTTCGTATATACGATTTTTGATGGGAAAATCCCTCAGAAGCCTCTTCCAAACGGAAAATGGAGATATCGATACTTTCCGAAACTGGGGAAATCCCTGTAATAGGACAGCTCCCAAACGCGTTCAGTTTAAACTATCACGACACGGTGATTTTTGGATCCTGGAAAACAATAAATAAGTTCGATGTCGGTCTCAAGATTAGTGTAATACTTTTTAACCTTTCAGTAGATAGCACAGAATATAATATTTTGACATGGTAAAATGATGGATTCCCTTTTGGAGAGAGGGAGCGAGAGGGGGAGAGGATGAGAATATAAGAATAAATTCGTTTGCAAAGCCGGCTCTTATTACATAGCTGCATTTGTTCCTTTCTCAAGTTATTTCACGAGCTGGACACAGGCTAAAAACACCGCGCTTAAAACGAACGAAAGCCGAGAGCGGCATCGCCTCCCTTCCGATCGCGGGTCGATTAGGCGAGCGGCTTTCGACGCCCGTTCTGGCTGCGAGGCTGATTCCCCGACAGGCGTTTGACATTTGCCCCCTCCCCTCCCCACCGCACCAGGTCTCGTCAAAGCAATCAATATGGCTGTGGACCTCATTGTGGCCCATTTCGGGACCAGCAGGGATCCTGGAGTGAAGGTGAAGAATCCTCTTAGCCCCTTCTCTGTCTGGTCTCCAGACCGTTCCGTCAGAGGCCTTCTCTCACACAGCCTTTTTACGTATTGCCACCTTGTTGGCACACTGGATCAGCTGAAGAAGGCAGGGAGGGGATGGCCTTGAAAAAGATGTGTGGCAGCTGATGTAATGTGATGCCCAAAGAAAGAGGAGCTGGTGAGGAAGAAGCCCGAGATGGCGCCGCCTTGGTTCTTTTGATTATAAGAGCTGCAAGATTCTGTTAGTACATTTGTGACGATAAAGAAGCATTCCAGAAGTTCACGCAGCCTCCCTCTGAGGACTGACGGCGACCAGACCACCATGCTGGAACAGGAGCTTGCCCCCCGCCTTGCTCTAACTGCTGCTCTGGGTAGAGCAGTGAGATGAAGGGCCTGGGGAGGTGCTGATTTCCATCAAAGACCAGGAAGTCTTGGAGGAAATCATGGCTGTTCTCATATGATCAGGCGCATACGTGCAGCGCAGCCAGGGAAATTCTGCCAGTGGGATTGGAGAGGGGCAGAGAGCAGCTTTTGCTGCCTAGCCTGATCTGTGGGTCTACTCAGCCCATTCTGAGAGGGGCTCTTCCAGCTCCTGCTTCCATTCAGATGTTGACTTCTTTATTTATGATATTCCTGAGATTTTCAGTTCTTGGGAGTCTTTTAACAAGCCACGAGTGGGTGGATGGGAGCAGAGGGGAGTTGGAGATGCCAGGACAGGTGGGGGGGAAAGCAACCCAAGCTGGCCCGAGGCTGGAGCAGGCTCCATCTCACCCCAAATGTCTCTTTGCCATGGACTCGGGGGCAATTTAGAAGAGGGGAGCTCCAAGGTCATAATCCACAGAGGGTTGGCAACCTCATCCTTCATCTCTATCACCCATTACAGAAACTATGGCAACAGAATGTTGTCATAAATGTCATAAAATGTCCATGCAAAATGGACAACAAATTTTTTACAACAAAATGCCATAAAATGTCCATGCAATGGTCCCAGCAGCCATTGATAGGAGAGGGTTATAGGCTCTTAACTGAGTGAGTTGAGTCCAACTTCAAGCGGAGGGAATTGAAGCCTCTCAGACAGAGGCTGCTCATACTCATCTTGAACACATGCAGCCAAAGGGAGCCCAGCCTTGCTCTGCTCATGGAATTCAAGAACTGAAAAGCTAGGGGGTCCACAAGGGTCATCTAGTTTCACCTTTTGCAACCTGCACGGAAACCATCACTTCATCTAGCAGACTGGCCATCCAGCTTCACTTAAGTTTCCTGAATTGCCTTCAAGACCTCATATTTCTTATCTTACATTTTATGCCCTATCTTGCCTTGAAAAGGCTGGTAAACCACCCCAGCTCCCGCTTCAGCTGTCCCATTCATGAAAACTCCCTCATGACCCACCTCGCTTGCTGGGAAAGCTTTCCTAACCCCACCGCCAACTCTGACAGGTTGCACTGGGGGTGAGCCCAGGTTGGGGCCTCACACTCCCTGGACTACATGCTTTGCAACCAAGGCTGGTTCTTTGGGCAGCAGTGTCCTTTGGGACAGTCTGGACAAGCAGAGGTGCAGGTAGGGGTCTGCTGCTGAGCTGCTGGGTGTTTCCTTGTTCTCCTTTTTTGGAAGGAGGGTAGACCGCTTTGTCTTCCAGTCAGCACCAACTGCCTTCTCCTGCTGAAAACTCTGGAAACCCTGGAGGAGGGGGGAGGAAGAGAGCGCGTGGACCTGGGAGTGCTTTGGAGGACCAAAGGGAAAGAGCAGGCATGCTTCCCATTTCCTCCTCTCCTCTCTTCTCCAGGCCAAACTGGGGAACAGCTCCGTGAGCCCCAATGTGGGGCATCTTGTCCTGAAGTACCTGTGTCCGGCCATCCAGGATGTCCTAAGCGACGGGCTCAAGGCCTATGTGCTGGATGTGATCATTGGCCAGAGGCGAAACGTCCCCTGGAGCATCGTGGAGGCCTCCACCCAGCTGGGTAGGGAGCTCTGGGATCTTTCTTCTTCATCCTGCTGCACCTGCAGATGCCCTTGGGCTAACCAGGCCTTGCAAGACTGCCTTTTGCTGAGCACGGCTCTGCCTGGACCTCCGAGGGCTCACCCTGCCCTTCTTCTGGCTTGGGCTACAGCTCTGAGGTGTCCTGGTCTCCCTCCAAGCACTGCCAACCTTCACCTGCTTAGCTTGAGAGGCCAGCTGAGATTGGGCAGAGCAACAATTGCATCCCTGACTCAGAGAAAGAAGCTGGCAGCCATCAGCTGGGGCCAGGGTGAGGGCTGTCTAGGTGGCAAGAAGAGGAGACCCAAGTGGCATAGCTAACCAGGTGGGCTTGCAAAAGTGGTGGAAATCTGCTTCAAAGAGAATGACTGCCAGTCGGAGGCAGTGGGGAGCAGCAAGGGGGAAGTGCCAGCTGGAGACTGGCCCCTTTCCAGGAACATAGGCTTGCAGATGCAGTTTGGAGCTCTCCTTTTGGAACCTGGGTACTTGGGGCCAGAGCCCTTCTCCCTGTGCCAGATGACTTTGCCCTGGGCATTGTTGGGATGATGGGCATAGCCAGGTTGGGGGTTGAGTCTTTGGCAGCCCCTCTTTGGCTAGAGAGTGCTGGCAGGTGCTTTGGGATGTCTTCTGTCCAGTCTTCCTAAGGGGGCACATCTCTTCTACACCACACCAGGCACTGTGGAGGTTCCTCTTCTGTCTGACAGGTCAAAAGAACAAGACACCTTTGCTCTGGGGGGAGTGGGAGCCTCTTTCCTCCCCTTGGGGTTGCCCAAAGGCTATCCCTCACCAGGCCTTGAACTCTGAGGTGCAGTAGATGGACCTTTGCACCTGGGATACTCAGGGAGGCCCCTGGGAGCAAAGGGACCCCCATGTCTATCCTTCTCAGGTCTTTCTCTGATACCTCCTTCTCTCTTGCAGGCCCCTCAACAAAGGTCCTGCATGGCCTCTACAGCCGAGTCAGCCAGTACCCAGAGCTCACCAGCCACAGCATGCGCTTCAACGCCTTCATTTTTGGCCTCCTCAAGTAAGCAAGGCTGTTTCCACCTGCCCAGTTATGGCAAGGGAATGTGGGGTGATGTTGCTTTGTCTCTGAGGACCAAGTGGCATGAGGGAAGGGTGATCTTACAGCAGTATTTCTCAGCCTCAACAACTTTAGGATGTGCGGATCCAGAATTCCTCAGCCAGCATAGCTGGGTTAGGATTAGAGTTATGGCTGGCTGGGGAATCCTGGGAGTCCAGGATTAAGAAGTCCAAACTTCTTAAAAGTTGCCAAGATTGGACACATCTGTCATAAACCTAACAAGGGGTAGGATTTTCCACTGAAGTGGGCCGGGCAGATAAGGGCCAAATCTTCCCAACTGCAGTGCTGTCTTGCTCCAAGGCTGGCTCCCCCCCACATCTCATCTGCCTCCCACCAACTTCCCCTACAAACCACCTGCCAGGTGGAGAGGCTCTATGGCAGGAAAGGGAAACTAGAAGGCAGCCAGGAACACAAAGTGTGGGAGGTTCAGACAACGCATGGAGGTAGGTCAAGGTGCTCAAGGAGGTTTCCAGCTTACACTGATGCTGTACCGATCATCCTTGAAGGCTGCACTTCCTCAAACGATGCTTTGCTTACTGAAGCGCAACCAGATTCTTTGTCCTTAGGTAAGGATGCCGCACTACATCTTACATTGTTCTTCAATACACCACGATTTGCCTTTATTCTTAAGCAAGCATGCAGTTAACCCACATGGTTACATTCATGGCTTAGGCTGTGGTGGTGATTTATAATCTATTGTTAGATTCTTATCTTGCTCTTTTTCCATATATATTTTGGCCAAATTAACACTCCTGCCACCTGTTTTCCCCCAACAACAAACCTGTGAGGTGGGTTGGGCTGTGAGAGAGAGGCTGGCCCAAAGCCACCCAGCCAGTTTTTCATGCCCAAGAAGAGACTAGAACTCAAGAATCTCCTGGTTTCTAGCCCAGTCCCTACACCAACCGGGCCCAGTGCCAGCCTCTTACCCCAAATGGCTTTTCTTGCAACCCAGCATTGGCACGGCTCTGGCCCATTCTCAGCCGCTCTCTGTGCTTTCTCCTCCAACAGCATCCATTCCCTGGAGTTTTGGTTCAACCACCTCTACAACCATGAGGGTAAGTCCTTCCCTCCTGATCAGAGGGGGAGAGGGCTGTGTGCTGGAGAAGGGGACAGGTTGTTGCACAGGGGTGGCCCTGCTGTCAGGAGGCTCATCCGCTCTTGACATAACAGACCCTGCCATGCCAGTGGAGGTGTCAGCATGGCCCTGCTTGAGCTTCTGAAAGGAGGCAGGAATGCCAGGGGTTGTTCTCTGGAATTGATCAGTCAAAGGTTCCTGGTCTCTGTTGGAGCCCTTTGGTCCACCTGACTGTGGCTCCGGATTGGTCGAGCTGTCCAGAGCCCTTGGTGACCGGTGTCCTTCTCCCCGCAGACATCCTCCAGGTGCACTACCAGCGAATGGGCTTCCTCTCACTCTCACATGGGGCCTGCCAGGGCCTCTTTGAGGAGCTGCTGCTGCTCCTCCAACCACTGTCCCTGCTGCCCTTCAGCCTGGACCTGCTCTTTGAGCACCACCTGCTGCAGGTGGGCAAGTGGCAGCAGCAGCAGAAGGAGCTCCTCCGGGGCCAGCAGGGCTTGCTGCTCTCCTCCCACTCCACCCTGCAGCTGATGCGCACCCGCAGCAGGGGCAGTGCCCATCAGACTGGCGAAGGACCAGCCCTCCCAGAGAGGACGGGGCTGGCAAAGCCCATCAAGGGGGGCCTGGAGCTGAAGAAGGATCGGCAGGCCAGCTGGTGGCTGCAGCTCACCCAGAGCTCTCAGGTCTACATTCAGGGCCACCCAGAGGGTGCCCGCCTGGCCCATTCTGAGCGCAAGAAGAAGGTGGGGGCAGCTACCAGGCCAGCTGAGGCCAGGAGGGGTTGCCCTCCAAGAGAGGGTGTGGTTGAGGGTGCAGAGGCCAGCCCCCCCACCGAAACCACCTTTGTCAGGGAGAGGCCCCTGGCTGAAGAGGCAAAGCCCCCCTGGAAACAGGACCCTGCAGCTGGGGGAGAAGCCAAGGAGAAGGGCCAGCCCTTCTGGATGGGCAGCCCCCCGGATGCAGTGCTGACGGAGCTGAAGCACAGCAGGGAGCAGGACCATGGGACGGCCCCGGGGAAGGAGCAGCGCATTGCCTGCGTCTCCAGCAACGGCCAGCCCAAGTGGGCTCATCTCTTTGGTTCCCGCCAGGCACTCAAGGAGCCGAAGCAGGCCAATAGGTAGGAGATCCCTGGTGGTTGGGCTCTGGCTTAGGGAGGGTCTTGGAGGCATTGCTTCAGGGTGGTGGGGGTGGACAGTCCAGGATCCTCAAGAGGGGATAAGCTGAGCGCAGGTGGCTTCCAGGCAGAGAGCTGGATCCGTGACTCTCTGGCCTGTGCAGTTCTCTTTAATGGCACACCTTAAGGAGTTGGGGGATAGGGTTGCAGCAGGAAGGGGCTGGTTTCTAAACCCCGCCCCCATTATACTGCAAATGGGGCAGGTGCAGGGTAGCAGGCTCCTTGTGGCTGACATAAGAGAGAAGGCAGCAAGGCGTGCTGTCTTTTCACAGGAGTTGTCAATGAGGAGACAGTTGACGCTCTGTCCAGTTTGCTTTGGGGGCATCTTTGTCTTCCTTTCTGAGCCTGGGGCTGGCTGACCAGGCATGGATCAGAGGCAGCTCCTGCCTGGCTGGTCATGGAAAAGCCTGCGGGTGGCGGGTGCAGCTGCCATCCCTGCAGGCTGGAGATGTGCTGCAGGGCCTCAGTTGGTGACCTGTGCTGTTTTGGGGCAAAGCTGCAGCGCTCGTTGCTCTCAGGCCTGACTGCTGCCTCTCTTCGCAGGCTGCCCTCCGGCTGGCTGAGCTTGGATCGCTCCATCTTCCAGCTGATGGCCCAAACGGTGGGAGCCAGTGTGTGGCGAGAGGCCGAGACGGCACCCAAGCAGCAGCCCACAGGCTGTCCCCCTTCACCCCTGCCATTGGACAGAAAGGCCTCCCCG
>JANHZU010007824.1:14690-26876 GCA_032468055.1 Acrochordus granulatus | reverse complement strand
AGAGAAAAATAATCATATGCAATCAATAATAAAATAAGTTTAAAATATTCATTTAAAATAGATTAAAGCTGATTAAAAACAGATTCACTTTATATTATTTGCATTAAAATTATCCTCAAAAACCTGCACAAAGTCTTCAACCTTGTAAAAGATTTTTTTTAAAAAGATGTAAATAAGCAGTAGATAACAGAATGTTCTAGGTGTGGTATTCCCATTGGCTATTCTTCTCCCTAGTGATGCTGACATGGTTAACATAGTGTAGAACACATAGCATGATGAACGAAGAAGATATATAAGGCTACTATTTTTAATACTATTTCTGAATCAACCATATTTCCATGTTTTTTTTCAGAATAAATGACTAACCTTATTGGACAAACTTTAAAACTAATAAATAAAAGTATGATCCAGTATTTAAGACATTTATGAAATGCTGAAGTTTCTATATTGCTTCTTCAAAAGAAGTTCTGTTATTAAATAAAATATAATGAGAAGCTTTGAAACTTATGTTGTTGTTCAGTCATGCAGTTGTGTCTGACTCTTTGCAACCCCATTGACTGCAGTATGCCAGGCTTCCCTATCCTGCACTGCATCCTGGAGTCTTCCCAAGTCCACAGCCATCACACTGACTATGCTATCTAACCATCTCATCCTCTGCCATTCCTGTCTCCTTTTGCCTTCAATCTTTCCCAGCACCACTATCTTCTCTAATAAGTCCTCTCTTTGCATTATGTGGACAAAGTATTTGAGTTTCAGCTTCAGTATCTGTCCCTCCAATGAGCAATTAGGTTTGATTTCCAGTAGGATTGACTGGTTTGCCACCAATCTGCTTGCCGTCCAAGGGACCCTCAGTAGTCTTCTCCAGTACCACACTTCAAAGGCATCAATTATTCAATGCTCAGCCTTCCTTATGGTCCAGCTCTCACAGCCATACATTGAAACTTATACTGAATTTTAGATCTGTTAAAACATTAATGTTCTAAAACAAAATAAAAGAATCTGATATGCAGATAAGTGATGCTTTTTTCTGGCGGCACAACATTGAACTACATTATTTAGACATAATACAATTTTTCCTACTAGATCCATTGTGCTCAAAATATAAAATAACCTGATCAAATAAATTGGTACTTATTTTTCAATGTTTTTTACCATAAGCAGACAGTAACCATGGCAGAAAAAGTTTTCTAGTCATTTTTTTAATGAACTGGTATAATTTATTTCTGTATTTCTATCAGTTAAACAATGGAAAAGAATTTCAAGCTATTTCTTTCAAGCAATATGCTATTCCATGCTAAATAACTGCTCTTGAATAAATATATATTTGGCTAATAACTGTATTCTTTGATATGAAGACTTTTTTCCCCAGGTAGATATAACATACTTTTACTTAGCATCTGTCATGCTTTGAAATATGGTAGTAAGATAGTATTGCAAGTTAATAGAATTAGTTGATACAGAAATTGTTCTTCTTAAACGTCTGCATGGCTGGTTCCATAAATCAGCTCTGCTGAAATTCTGTTTAGAGACAGCAGTTTGTCTTGCTGAAAAATGATCTTGCACTACTGAATATTTTCCAATATTAACTGTACATTCCTGTGACATTCATTGGAGTTAGTACTTGCAATATATGTAATAATTAATATGTAAAGTAGACATAAACATAATACATGACAATAAAAAAAATGCCCTTAGAAAATCAGTATATATATATATGATTTTTCTTTGTATAATTTTTATTTAAAAATATATATTTTTATACAGGGCTTCCATTCCCCCCCAAAAAAAAATCTGATATGAAATGCAAACAGAATAAATAATGATAAAAATAAGGCTAAAAAGTTTTGTAGACAGTTGCCTTTCTGGGTAACTCCATCTATTTAACAGTATTACGATAGAATCTCTGAAAGTATAATTTTAACTCCAATCATTGATACAAAACCAAAACTATTTTATTTTGGAGTATATTTTTTAAAACTGACTTATGCCTGAAACTTGTCAGAAAATAAAATAAAACAAAACAGAATTTGAGAAAGTGATTTTACTTTTATTTGTTGCTAAACCACAGTTACATGATTACTTTAAACATATATCAAATTTGCTCATTTAATCTATAGCAAGGATTGACATGCAAGGCGTTAGATTTATGTCCGTGGCCTTAGATGCATGCTTGGGCTTCATATTATGGTTAATTTAGTAGTGTTCTTTGTGAAATATGAGAATAAGCCTGGGACTCTCTGAAGGCACAATTTCAGAACTTATTATTTAGGTGGATGATCCAAACAGAAAAGATAAAAATAACTGAAAAGTAAAGATATTTGTGGACTGCTATCATAAAGGCCTTATATTATTCTTGATTTGGAAACTATTGTGGTAAAACTGGATTTATTTAATCAGATACTATGTACTTTAAGTTGTGGTTAAATAAATATATTATCTTGCTACTGAACTCCAAAATAAGAAATTTTGTTATACTTTACAAAAATAAATTTGTTATACTAAATTTGTTTATTAAGGTTACTATGAAACATATTTATTATGTATTGATTGATTGTAATATCCTAGACAGGGTGTAAGGGTATTACATTCTGTTTCTCATTCATCAGAAGACCAGTTGTTTATTAACAATTAAAACTTTTTTTAAATATATATAGAATATTGTGCAAAAGTCTTAGGCCACCATTAGAATTGTTGTTTTAGCAATGATATCATGAATATATATAATAATGTCTCAGTCTCTTTATTAGCATACAACCAGAAAATACAGATTTGTATGCAATATTCAAAAAACAGGAAAAATCAGAAAAAAAACAGCTTCCATAGGCTAAAGTAACAAGTATTTAGTGTGACTTCCCCTTACATTTGAGCAATAGCAAGCACCTGGCTCCCATAATCTAAATGGAATAGAACCCTAAGTACTGCTAACACTATATGTCCATAATTTCATGTCATGCAAAAAAATCTATTACACACCAGGCTTGTACAAGACATGCTTGAGTATTACATACAGGACATACACATGTTGGAAGTGTGGGGGAAACCAGGAATGAACCATGGGTGAAGAGGGGGATCACACTAAAGTCATTATGCATGACCAAATGAAGGAGGGGCAAGGCCTGAGAGGACCATTAGATTATAAGCCAAGGTCAGAAGTTTTGGCACTTAAGAGAAATACTTGTAATTCTGGAGACAGCCATTAAAGTAGTAGAATAGAATTCATTTTCATTTGGTTCTTTCTGTTCAAATCCAACAGGAGGTTTGCTAATAGGACCAACTTTTAATCATATCATTCCAGTCAAAATGCCAAAATCACAGCATTTGACAGACATAAAATCCTACTTTGGTATCAGCAAGGCCACTCTCAAAGAAAAATCAACAAACAAACTAAATATTCAAGATGTGGCATTCAAGCTGTTATAAAGAAATCTGAAGAATTGAGAGAGGTCAAAGACAAAAAAAGGACTGGAAGGCCAAGGAAACTTTCAAATTCTGAGGAGAAGTTCCTCAGAATTTCTTCTTTGAGAGATGCAGGAAATCCAGCAAATCTGGTCCAAAATCCAATAATCTGGCTCAGCATCTGAAGCTTTATCAGGATGCGAAGTTGACCCTTCTACAGTTCGAAGAAGCTTGATCAGGAATAATCTTTGTGGAAGGGTAGCAGCCAATAAATTACTTTTGCAAAAGAGGAACAGGGTGCAAAGGCTAAGATATACTAAAGCTCACAAGATTGCACTGAGGGTCAATGATAAAGAGTATTATGGAGTGATGAATCCAAGTTTGAAATGTTTGGGTCCAATTGTCGACAAATGTGAGTAGAAGAGTTGGAGACAGATGGATGAATGAGCCTTGAAGCTCATTCATTTCACTCATTTCAGTGAAACATTGTGGAGGAACTGTCCTGATTTGGAGCTGCATTTCTGCCAGTGGTATTGGAGATATTGTCTGTACTGATGGGATCATGAATGCTGAAGAGTACAGACAGGTTTTAATTCACTATACCATTCCTTCTGGAAAGTGCCAGATTGGGTATGGTTCTGTTTTTCAGCATGATAATGATCTCAAGTATGCTGCTACTACAGTGAAGTCATATTTAGTGAGGAGAATAGCAGATAAAATACTGACAGTCATGGATTGGTCCTCAGAGAGTCCATACCTAAATATTAGAGACATAGTATGGGATCACCTGGACAGAGAAAGAAATAAAAGACAACCCAAATCTAAAGAACTCTGGGAAATGCTGAAAAGAGACTGGTATAATACCAGATTAGCTCAGAAAACTTCAGGACACTCTCCCCAAAGAAATTCAAGATGTACTTAGAGTCAAGGGAGGTTACACTAAATACTGACTTTTACCTGAAGAAGCTGTTTTTATCTGAAAATGGTGTTTGTTTAAATTTTGTATACATATTTCATGTATTTTCTGTTTGAATCTTTATACATAGACTAAACAATAATAAATAAAACAACAAAGTGAGTTGTAGCCTAAGACTTTTGCACAGTACTGTAGTACATTGGTACATAGAACAGAACATTATTTTTTTCTGCATTTAGTTTTTCCATGTATTCCCACATAATAGTTTTGTCCATGTAACCTTGACCCATTTAGGGAAGGAACAGTGGGATGAAATAAGAAATAAAAACTTTCCAGATGGTATCTTGATTGTAGCTTGTGTTACAATATGGAATTATTTTATACTTCAAGAATGCAGAAATACGATTTCAAGAGTTTCGCCATTTGTGGGCTAGATCTATGCCCTTTGGGCTGTTTTGTATAGCCAGGCAAATTATGTTCAACTGGATTGTAAATGTATCTGTCCACCCTTTTTCCCATCTTAAATATGTAACTGTGGGTGGGTTATAATTAAAACATAAACTAAAAAACATAAAATATAGAGAAACCAGGAAAATTACAGATGCAATCATGAAACATTCAGCACAACCAAGAAATAGGATTTCTCACTTACTCAGGGCCTTAGGTTTAAGTACAGAGCAAGCTCTTTTTATCTCTTAAAAAAGGACAACAGGAATGGAATAACTCTTATCCCTGGAGGGATGATCTTCCAGAGGGCAGATGCATTAACATAAAAGGCTTTCCACTTTGGGCATTGCTAGCTGATACTCAGTAAGTAGACCAGAACATGCCCCTCCTGCTGAAACCGAAGAGATAAGTTGAAAAACTTGACAGAAATGCTTGAATAATAACCCACAAGTAAGCAATACTACTCTGTACGTAGTATGGATATTATTCTATCTACTCTGAAAGAAGCATGGCCCATCTTCTGAAGATTCCATCTCTTTTTCAGGCTGCAATTGACAATTTTCACCCTGTTTCCAAACTTTTCGTTTTTCAATAGTTAAGAAAGTAATAAGGAATTGGTAGTAAGTAATAAGAAATCCCTTTCTAATTCAATACTTTCTAAATACATTGGACTTCATATCTTATAATTGCCAATTTGTGAACCATTGAAATCCAAATTATCTGAAGTATATCAAAAGGGGAAATGCATGGACACCTAGAAACCGCTTTCTTTTACATTATTTCTCAGAGTTGATATAAATATTCTATTTTTGTAGTTCCTCTGGATATGCTGTATCAATTAAGTATACAAGAAAATGGTAGCTGAAATTCATCTAGATCCTGCTTAATGTGATTCACATATAACATTGTACTGAAACATATACGCTTTCATAAATATCTGTGGCTTAACTACCTTCCATTTGGATTACAGTATTTCTCAGGTTATAACCCTAATTCAGCGACTGTTCAAATTTACAACAGTGCTGAACAAATGGTACATATACATAAGTACCACTGAACAATTTACCCAATTTACCCAATCTTTCAATCCCTGCTGGCTTCTCAGAAGCAAAATCAATGGGTAGCCAGCAGGAAGTTGGAAATAGCAATCATGTGAGTTTTTGCTTACTGACCATACAGTAGATGATGACATGCCTTATCACTTAGCAGTGACAATTCTGGTCCCAAGGGCCACATAAGGCCAGGTTATTTGTGGGACTGAGGAATCTACCTCTTCTACTAGATAGAGTGGGACATTCTGTCATTACAAATAAGAAAATAAAAGATTGGACTCAATTGGATTTTGCTTTGTTATCTTTGGACTTGGGGCTGACAGTAATGGGGATTGAGCTGGGAGGTTCTTTGATCTGGTCCCTAAGCAGAAGGGTAGTTTTGTTTTTATCTTTGTTTTTCTGAATTGATGTGAGCCACCAAGAATCACCATATGTGGCCATATAATGTGGCCATAAATCAATAAGGATATGAAGCAGATTAAAAGTGTACAGATCAGAGATGGTGGGAGGAACAAATTTAGTACAAAATTATGTAAGGATAGCCCAGAAAAGGTCTAAGAACACAAAACTGGTAGGAAAAATGAAAATTGAATGTTAAAAGCTTCTGAAGGATCTCTTGAATAAATCAAACACTGTATATGCTCTCATATAAATAACTGTGAAGTAATGCACATTGGGACAAAAATGTAACTTTACATAAGCATTTATGCAGATAGGGCTGGTGGTAAATAACAAGAAAAAAGATCTTAGGCTTAGAATGACAGCAAATTATATTGAAGAATCATTAAGAAATAAAGAATCTAAAATAAAATTGCCAACATTTTAGATTGACCCACATCTCAAATAATATATTTCATACTATATTTCAAAAATATATTACAGACCTGAAGGAAAATACAGAAGATGGCAATCAAAATGAAGAGAGATCCTAGAACCCTGAAGATCTATAAAGCTGACTAACAACACCTTGAATTGCACTTGGAAATCCACTGATAAACAGTAGTGTTTCATGAGTGTATTGAAGTGTAACCATAATCACAGCTACAGCTATAAGGGCAGACTTATTAAGAGCATTGCAATAATCCAGATGGGAAATGACTAAGGCAGTAATGATTATGAAAAACAATTCCTGATTCCAAATGGCACATGAGATTTATCTGAAGTAATGCCACTCTATCCAGACCTAATGATGGAAGAGTTCTAGAGCTGAGTGGCCCCTGAATCCATTGTCTTGCTAGCTTCAAGTCTAAGCTTATTTGTCTCCATTTAAACCCACAGCCCCAAATAATGAGATATAATCCTTTTGCTGGGACTGCTGTAAAAGAAATATTCATTTATAAATATTGGTATGTTATGTAAGGTTTTATGGGATATTAAACTTGACATGAAAAATAATTAGTATGAATTGTTTGGCATCAAAAATTTATTGAAAGAAAAATTAGGCAAACCCACATTTCAATTTTTTTTCAGTTTTGGAGTTATATATTTATTGTCACATGCAGTGTTTTATTATTTTTGTAATGATTTCTTCCCTAAATATACATACCATTTTTCTTCATCGCTCAAAGCAAATAGTATTAATTTTTTATTCATGTTAGTACCTTGAACATACTGAATGTTGTTTTTCAGAATGAATGCATAGCTACCTTCATATTAAATAGTTTTATTTATCTTCCTCAATCATAGCACAATGAATCAAAAGACTTAACATCATGCAGTAAGCATTAGGGAATGCAGTCATGCTATATATCTGTGATATATACATATCACATATATACATATGATACAGATGATATATACATGTGATACAGAGCCAACACCTACATACTTATTGTCTCTCTTTCTCCATACATACATATACACATACACAGAAAGAGAGAAAAAAACATTTAAACAAATTTGAATTTTGTTTTTTTCAAGCTATTACTTAAAAGCAAGATTACAATAGAGATATGTATAAAAGAATAATGTTTCCACTTTGCCATTTTGGATTTATGTGCTTATAAGTATGCATCTAAATAATTTACTTTATAGGGAGAGAAGAAAAAAATAAAACATTGATTAAAATATTAGCCTGTTTACTGATTAATCATTTAAATGACATTTGACCAGCATTTAATATCCCCTAACAAATATATTCATTTAGTAATACAGAATAAAAAAAGAAAAGAAAGTACAAAATAGATTACAATACTTTACTAGATCGACATATAAGGAATTTGACTCTGGTACAGAGGCTCTCAAAGTACATGCAAGACAACAGTAAATAAAATAATAATAACATGAACAAAATACCAGAAATTTGTATATTCAGACAGAAAAAAAATATACATCAAAATGTGCAGCCAGTAGAAAAAGAGCACAATCTATTGATAAGTATGTATGTACATTAGACAGAGTTCCAGATTAAAATTCCTTGCATTATAGTAATCACTGAGTCTTGTCATATAGCATGGGTTAGTTGAATGATGGCACAGGGGAAAAAAATATCCCTGCCAAAAAAAAAAAGATATTATAGAAGTCATTCATGTTTATAAGCACATCATTATATGTTGATGACATAGAATAAGTCTGCTGAACTCTTCCATTATATAAAAACAAAGCTGAATAAAAACAGAAAATAAATACATTTCAGTATTTTAGATCTATATATCCAGAGTCACACTGTTTCCCCAAAAATTAACAACAATCTTTCTTGCTGATTCACTAAATCAGAAAAGCCATTATTATTTAGAAAATATCTTTAAATTGATCTTTGTCATTGCCTTCTACACACAAAATTAAATCAAAATAGGAAGGATAGCCAATAGCCCTTTCCTCCATTTTAACTTTCAAATGTGATGAAGTTGTTTGCCAATCCTATAAAGTGTTCAATATTGATATAATCCAAGTGTTTGTTGAATCAGTCTCAACTTAAAATCAGAATTCCTGAAATGCTCTATTATCAACATATCCAAAAATTTTAGACATTGTTCTATGAAAATGGAATATTCTGTCTGTTCAAAAGTTCCTTCAAATCCTAATCTTCAACATAGTAATTATTATCATTATTTCATTATTTATAAGTAATAAAATGAATAAATAAATAAATGATTCAAAACACAATTTCGTACTCTTAGTTATTCAAGTCCTTCAAATACTGTTAATGCTTCTGGTCCAAATGTATAACAAAAATACATTACAAGCGAATTTGCATACACAATCAATAATGTTTTTGTTATTAATAACTTCTGAATCTTTGTGATTTTCTTTGTCACCAATATTGTCTGCCATTTTCTTTGAATTCCTCTAATTGATGCCTTTGTCTATAAGGTATATTCTGTTGGCCATCTTTTTGATTCACTTTTTTTAAGCATAGGGATAGCTCCAATGACCCTTTATAATCACCTATCTAAAATATTTACACTATAGTTTCATTATTATTGGTTCCATCTAAAATTGATTTTTTTTAAAATTTTGTTGGTCAATGTATTTTCAAAATTTTCTCTTGCACAACAATTCAAAGATATTCATTTTTCTTCGCTTTGCCTTTCTGGTGAGTCAGATTTCTCAGCCTGGGAGAGCAATCAGTTGGAAAAGCAATCAACTTGACAATATGATTGTTGGTTAATAGCATAATGTCTTTGCAAATTTTTTACTGATGCTCCCACACAACATCACATAACAACAGATATCTTTTTAAGACCACAATGACAATATCTATGAATTTTCTGCATCCAATGAATTCACTACTGATTTTATCTTTTTGAATGCACTTTCAGAATGTCAATCTATTTATCAGATATCTTTCATAAAACTATTATTGTAGGAATTGTTTGGGATACATAATTGAAGGCAATATAGTTTTTAATGCATGTGTCTCTATATTTGCAACAACATTTAACAAGAAAATTGGACAACAGTTTACACAATCATATAGTTATTGGTGCTCTATGAACTTGTTTATTTGTTTACAGTTGTTTCATTACCAGACTACAAAACTTATTCAGTATACACAATCACCAAGATTTTTATGAGCATTTAGAATCATTTAAATGGCATCATTATAGTATCTATTAATCCTGTGGCAAAGAACTTAATCTAAATTATATATCACTAAATAGGATAAATATATACATTGTAAGCTTTTCCTGTTTTTATAGATTTAATTTGTTGCTTCTTGCATAGATTTAAGTGAAATTAAATATGCACTTGAGCATATTTTGAAGACTTACATTATACAAAAATTGATATTTTCTTCCCTATTATATCATTGAGAATATAAATAGGAAAAATGTGGATTATGTTTCTTAATTAATTTATTAAGAAACACAATGTTTCTTAATAGTAGAGATAATATCTTTAATAATAGAGATATTACATGTTTCTAACAATAAAGACTAGTAATTCATTAGGTCTATAAACTTGCTTTAAATATCTATGTTTTATATAATGTAATGAATTAAAGAAGAATTAAATCCCTGTTAAGAACTCATAAAAGCTTCATATTTTTAAAAATATATTTATTTATTAAACACATATATATGACCTCCCAATTCATCCATGGTGATTCAAAGTGGTTACACCATTAAAATTTCCAATATAAAAAACTCATAACTACCTACATTCACAATACAATATAAATATAATTGTATCATAAACTATCATGTATATTATCAAAATTTCTTTACCTTTTATTATTTTTATTTTATTGAGAATCATTTGTAATTATAATATTATTTATATGACTTTAAAACATCAGTAATGTATATTTACATGAAAGAATCTTCAAAGTCTTTTTGCAACTGTTTTATAATAAGTGGATATTTTGATAATGATAATAAAGATGTATTTAATCATCTATAAAAATGAGAAAATCTGTAGGAATTGATTTATTCAATTAAGTATTGAAAATAGTATAATCAAGAACAATTCTAATGAAAAACTAGAAAAAGTAACTTTTCAACATATATCACCCAATTAACTTGTATTCGTCATATAAGCATATTATACTAATTATGTACAAGAATTAGATTAGGTGGAGTTGTGTACTATCTCATAAAATATTCAGAACTTGATTAAAATATCCCACCATAAGTTCATCTAATTATTGGATTTATATCCTATCACAATCCCATTGTGATAGGATATAAATTCAATAAATACAGTGTGCTTATTAAAACATTTAATCACAGATATCACTTTATTTCTAATTCTACCATAAATTTTGAGGAATTGTTAATCAAAATTATTATACCTGTAGCAAATATTTGAATTACACATAAACACACACACACACATATATTAGAACAACATTTCCACTGCATAAAATATTATTTTCTTTTTGAAGACTATATATTCTTTACAAGTTTTAGATTGTTCATTTTGGTAACTTTGCTTTCTTCTGAGTAGGCTCTATTTTATATTCTATTAAATATATTGGATTAAACTATGAAGAACATAGAGACAAGTGCATATACAATATCTATGTAGCTCAAAAAAGAAAATAGCTAATCGAAATTTTGAAAAACTAAACCATCCACAAAATTAACATGTAATAAAACATAACAAATTCAGAAATGAAAACAGGAAATGGGAAATAAATGCAACCAACCCCCAAACTGGTATAACAAAAAAATAAGTAACCTCTCTCTCCACAACTCTACAGTTTTCAAGTGAAGTATACTTAAAAGACAGAACATAGGACATAGAGAACATAAATGATCTCTATGTTATGGCAGGTTCAGTTCTGAAACATACCTGAACAAGGTATTATTTGATGAAATACCAGTCTTTTCAGGGTCCTTTTGGGTTCACAGGGAAGTGGCAAGTCGGTGACAGAACTCTAGCATTAACTGTAGTAGCACTCAGTGACCGAGTTCAGACACTGATTTAACACCAGAGTACTGCTACTTAAGAGACAATGTGGGACCTTAACATGGCCATTACAATTGACCCAATCATTCGACATAGTGCTGAAGGGCATGATTAGGATTTTTTTAAATAGGATGATCAGGTTAGTGTCAACTGTAACTCCAGCCAATATCTGCTCAAGCATGTCATGGTCTGATACTGGATCAGCTGCTTCTTAATCCTGTAATGAATTAACATCTATACCAGAAACTATTTGAATGTAAGGAATAATTTCCCAATTATTTTCCTGCTACCTGAGCATAAAGTAGTTTATTAGTAGAAATTCCATCCTCTTCAGTCTCTTATCTGTAGAGAAAGTACCTGTCTGTACTAACTTTGATCTCTGTTCAGATCTTTTTAAAAAGATAAACTATCCAAAATTGTAGATCAGCCTGGGGAAAAAAAAAAAAAAGATAAACCTTCTTTAAACAGAAATGGTGGTCTCAGATACAACCTTCCTTCTGTTTACAACAGTCTTCTGAA
>JANHZU010007823.1:8475-20176 GCA_032468055.1 Acrochordus granulatus | reverse complement strand
CAGATACTGCTATATCATCCCTTCCAGCTGTTCTCATTACTAGCAAGGGAATGCTGAGTAGCAGCTCAACCACATCAGTCTGAATAGGGATTTCCCACCTCTGCAGGTATTTGTTTTCTACCCTGTAGTGATTTTCTATCCTTCAAGAAAGGACTAAAGGCCTGGTTCTCAGCATGGCCAAAGCTGAGTTGATTTGTGAATGAGCTGGTATTTTATAGGTTTTAAAAATATTTTATATTCAATGGGTGTTTTTTATTGTTTTCATTCTTCTTGTATTACATTTTGCTTTTTGTATATCACCTTGAGACAGATGATATTTAGATGGCCTTACAATAATAAATATTATTAATATTTCCAAGTGAATCAAATCAGTAACATAAATAAAATACATAAATAAAATGGCAGCAGTGCATCAGAGTAACAGAGATATAAAATATAATAAAAAGGAACCACCTCCAGATTTTCTTTTCCATTCAAATCAGTGGGCTTTTTTCCAACATTTCATATCATAAACCTATTGATATTTATTAATATCCATATAATAAAGCACAATAATAGAATGATTTATATGGGTAAAGAATAACATTATCTGAGTTGCAAACATAACAGTCCTTACTTGCTTGCTTACTTTAAAATATTTATAAATATTTATTATCTTAACCACGCGGCCACCATGCCCCCATTTATAAGACTAACCATCTTATAACCAGAACTCTGGGCAGATCAAACCATAGGATAAAACAATACAATAAACAATAGCACGTAAAAATAGAAAAACCAGAAATGGAAAAACCTGGCACCACAACATTCTTCTCCAAGTCCTACGACACCCTACCCCAAGCTTGGGATTCTGATAGGGTGAAGTATACAAAATGCAACATGATTTTACAGCAAAGCTAGAATTCAAAAAGTTTTGGTATTATTTTCCTTGAACAAGATACAGTTTACTTGATTTGGCTATTCCTCTGATTTTGAAAATTTCTCAGTGTTATACAATTTCATATAAATTCATTTGAAAAATACAGTACTAAAGTTGTTTGTTTATGAAACCATTTTATATAGCCACACATCTCAGAAAAAGCAGCTCTAGGCAGCATACAATACAGCAAAAAATAATTAATAAATACATTCAAAAATATAAAAACAAAGCTAAACACAGATGGGATGATAAAAATAGTAGAGCCACCTTACTACAGGTCCTTGGCTTATGACTGGTTGCTTAGCGACCATTCAAACTTACAACCAACCTCCCCAGTATTACTTATTACTTGGTTTCAAAGGTCCAATGCCTCCCCATAGTCACATGATTGCATTTTGGGCACCTGCAACCAGTTCACATTTATAGCTGTTTGCAGCATCCCGGAGACACATGATTGCAATTTTCAGTGGTTTTTGCCAGAAACTGAAGTTTACTGCCAGTAGCAAAAAAGGCCCACTTTCTAGGGCCAGCAAATGCACCTCCCTAGCAGTGGGATGCATGTAAGCAGCAGTTAAGAAGCTGCGCTTTTTGGCAAAAGGTTGGCCACTCAAGTTCAAGACCCAAGCACCATTGTGTAATGGGGTGAGCTCCCATGACTTGCTCCAGCTCCTGCCAACCAAGCAGTTTGAAAGCAGGTAAAAATCCAAGTAGATAAATAAGTACCACCTTCAGTGGGAAGGTAAGATAATCTGTGCGCCTCGGCCTACAATCATGCTGGCTACATGACCACAGAAGTGTCTTCTGGATTTTTTGGCTGTTAAACAGAGTTGAGCACCACCCCCTAAAATCAGCTACGACTGGCCAGGGAAACCTTTACATTTTTTTTGGATGATGGAACCCTATAGAATTGCTATAAAGCATGCAAAACATATAGGGGCTATGGTAGCCGAGCGGTCAAGACACTGGACTTGTTGGCTGGAAGGTTGGCAGCTTGGCAATTCAAGACCCAAGCACCGCTGTGTAACAGGGTGAGCTCCTTTTACTTGCTCCAGCTCCTGCCAACCAAGCAGTTCAAAAGCATGTGAAAATGCAGAGATAAATAGATACCGCCAAATCTGGTGGGCATGATAACAGCATTCTGTGTGCCTATAGTCATGCTGGCCACATGACCATGAAAGCACCTTCAGACAAACGCTGGTTCCTTGGTTGTGAATCAAAGATGAGCACCTCCCCTTAAAGTCAGACTGACTGGCAGGGGAAACCTTTCCTACACACAGACACACACACACGTCCAAATCCTACATAGAATTGTTGTTCTTGTTCCTGTGAAAAGAGCCACACCACTGGCAAAACTCTGTGGGATGCAATAAGAAGAGATACGGATGTAACTTGCAGACCTTACACTTTCCCTTATCTTTGGCTGTATGATGAGCATTTTCCTCTCAGTTTGATACTCAGGACTGTGATTCTTCCTCTCCTTAATGGATTCATTTTTTATTAAAAAAATAATGAAATAAGCAACAGGAAAAGGAAAACATAGAGTGTAACAAATAAAAGATGACACTTTTGAGATGCTGTGGAAAATTTGTGAATTAAGCAGAATGTCTGCATCAAAACTTAATCTGAAGTTTTCTGGATAAACTTTCAAGATAGGGATCCAGAATTCTTACCATTTTTGTCACTGTTGTAATTATATAGCTGATGATAGGGACATCCTCCTCAGTTTTTCATTGTTCCAAAGTAAATTTTATTTAAGATTTTTCTATGCATGTTTCTCCCATACGTACATGGCTATAAAGTGCATGTCAAAGTCCAGAAAACATGCATTTTCTTATTTAGAAATATTCTAATTTACAGGCAGCTTTGAGAAACGCAAATGGAGTTAAATAGGCATTAAAATGTGAAACCAGTTAATTTCTCTACCACCTCTCGCTGAGCAGCTAGACATAGGATTGTACTGTTAAGTTGTTTAAAATCACTTCGCAAGTTTGAGATTGTTCCATAAGTTTTGACCTTATTCTTGCAGACAGCAGAGAGGGAGAGGAACAGGGAGAGAAAGAGAAAGAAAAAGAGAGAGAGAGAGAGTTAAGCTACCAGATTGTGTTCTATTATTACTGCACAGGTGCTATAGTTTAGAAAGCCATATATATAGTTTGGGGCTATTCTCCCAGTCTATATGGTTCTATAAAACACAGCTGCACTAGAAATCTTTTTTTCTACAATGCAGTTTTAAAGTACAGAGTTTTCTTCTTTTGTACAGAAACTGCATGCAAATCTTTTTTATTGTGCATGTTTAAAATACAAAAAAATATGTTTTTTTTGTGGGGAAAAAGCAGTTATTTCTTTTTCAGAGAGAAGAAAAACTTGTAATGCAAGCTGACTGGATATAAAAACAAAGAAAAAGCAGAATTTGAATGAATAGTTTTTCATGAGGAAGAATGCTATGTGTGTTAATACTGATATTCTGTAAGATCTAAGACCCTTGATTTCAACAATTTTTCTGACAATCATTATTCCTAAGATGTATTTTCTTATTCAACATGCCATTTCCAACATTATTTTTCTCACCTATTAAATCATTGTTTTAAATCATGCCATTTATCCTAAACTCTTTGTGCACTATTTTATCATTTGCACAGTATGTTTTTATCCTCTTTTATTAATTTATAGCAATGAATGTCATTGAGAAAACTAAAAGCATGGCTAAGAAAGTGCATTAAAACTTACTTCAAAATATAATTAAAACATAATCAATGCCTATGAAGTATCCAGGATGGCAGTTAGCTTACATTATACATCAAAGATCTTTTTAAATAAAAATATTTATGAAAAGATTACAGAAAAAGAGTGTGTGTGTGTGAGAGAGAGAGAGAGAAAAAAGACCTGGAGAAGAAATACCCATTTCTCAATCCTCCATCAAATGTAACTGAGGCCATTATAAGGACCTCCATCTAAGAACTTAAGAACCTGTGCGATTCACAAGAAACAATATAATATTTCCATAGGCTGGTCCCAAATCTTACAGGCTTCAATATGTCAGAACCTGCACTGTCTGTTATCCTTCAAATACACCAGAAGCAAGTGCAGAACTTTTAGTATTTATTCTATGCTACCTGTAGTAGTCAACAGGGTGGCTGCGATACATTTGAATTTACTGAACAGTTTTCAGAGGCAGCTGTATGTATAGTATACTACAGTATCCCAACTGGAATACATCTAAAAAGTTGTTAGCTTGTTTAACTGCTTGCACAGTAGAGCTTTTGCCATAAGCCAAAATATGCAAAACTTGAACCTATACTCCTAAAGGAATGAATTTGGTTTTCCTGATCAATCTTTGACTGAACATGACTTATATAGGATTTTTTTATGAATAAAGTTTCAGTTTGTCTTCATAAATTACTCAGTTTGTTTGTCCTCACCCAGCTGCCTTGGAAAGAAGTGATAGAGTCATATGATATCAGCAACTTGATGACCCTGAAGATCAAAATCCAAGTGATCTCTTAATGTAATATTATGTATATAATGAATAATTTGAGGATCAAAATGAAATATTAAGAGATTTCCTACTGCAGTTACACCCAGTATTTTCACTTGCTATAATCTTTTTGGCATAATGAAAGCTCCATTTTGTCACAAAAAAGATCTTCATCAGGATCTCTATACTCTCTTTTTCCCAAATATAAGGGTTAAGCATACACAGAAAACAGACCATATCTCAATGAATCTTCCCTGAAACTTTAAATGGTGAAGATGGAAAAGCATTCATTATCACTGGACAAACTGAGGCCAAAGTTTCATCCATTGGACATGTTCCAAATATGCTACCCATGTTATCACAGACACAAGCTATTTTACATTCAAAGTGTTCCAATAAGTGATTGAATCGTCTACATTTTTTTCTCATTGGACAGAACAAACTATCCCTCTGACTCTTATAATCAGTTCTCTTATGTACAAGTTAATTCAATGTTTCTCAGCCTTAGCAAAGTTAAGATGTGTGGACTTCAATTCCCAGAATTCTCTAGCAGCTGCATTGTTGATCCCTTACTATAATCGATCTTCTAGGGTGTTAGAACCTACCTATTTTGATTCATTGGAAAGCTTTTTACTTTTATAGATCATTTTAGTCTATTTTAATATATTTACAACAAGGCTGCAAAATAATAAAACAACAATACTTAATCGTGAAGTATAACTGTGATTATAAAAAGCCTATTAAAAAGATTTCAAAGGAGATGTTATTTAAAGTAACATGCCCTGAATTGTTCAGGACTCTGAAACCTTAAATGAGGTACTGTAGTGGTACCATTCATGCAGCATATGCACTGTAAGGTAACCTGTCAGTGATCAAACTGCAATATTCTCTATTATTTACATACTGTACATATGTAAATTTAAGGCAACATTGTATTACAGTAATCACTGTTAAAGTTACTAGACATTAACTGCAATATCTAAAATTAGCTTAATCGGCATGTTCCCTTAAACTGGTAATAGATACTCATATTCACAGAGATAATCTACTCTTCTAAACCTTATGGAAATTTTCCAGAAATGCTTGAACTGGAAATGTTCCTTGGATAATTTGCACAGAAAAATACTTAAAAATAATAACTGTTTGCATAGGAAATTGTTTATCATCTCTGTATCTTCATAACACTGATGAATTGTTGCTCTCTAATAACATAAAAATAATTAGATTAGGAGGATTCCCAAACTGTAAAACTGTTTCTTCAGGAGTGAAACCCCACACAATTGTTATTCCTCACATTACTCAACTTGGGAATTATTCACCCACAGAAAATCTGTTTTTTACAGCTTCAACTGGCTGGTCCATCCAGTCCACTGATACACGCAAGCATAGTCAGGGTCATGCATAGCCTCTCCCGATTCAAATGTCATGTCACAGAAAAACAGAACTGAATATCATTAGCATTCTGTAAGCATCACAGATCGCTTAATGACTGCTAAATAGCACTGGAAACAGAACAGTACATTTGTAAGCTGTCTTTTATAGTAAGGCTGCTAGGAAACTAACTTATGGTTATCATACAGAACCTGGCTTGTAATTTCATTAGACTCATGATGGAATCACAGTGTCCCTATTCTCCAGTACACAGAGCAAATCCAAGATTTATAATGGGTAATGGTATCAAAAGCCACACAGAAGTATAACGCATTAGTACGCCTTCTGTTCCTTTCCTTCTAGAAGTTATTCACAAGGAAATTGTACTTGATTCCATCTCAAAACCAGTCCAAAGCCCAGATTGAATAATTCTGGTTGCAGCAGTTGGTTCAGTACCACCCTCTTTTAAGCACTTTGTCCAGAAAAGGCAGGGTGAAGTTAACCTACTTCAGACATATTATGCAAAGACCTAGTTCACTGGGCAAAGAAAAAGCTCTAATGCTGGAAAAGATAGAAGGAAAAGGCAATCACCAACAAGATGGGTTCAGTTACAGTGGTGAAAGGTATGCTGTTGGAAGACCTAAAAGGCCAGATAAGGGATAAATCATCATGCAGAAAAGCTTTTTTTTTCAATTGCTAAGAATCAACACTGACTTGATAGGACATCAATCACTAGAAATGGGATACAAGCAGACTATAATTTTCCAAGACTCATGTAATCAGTGCTGCAAAGTAGCAAGTACCAAAGAATGAGAAAGATAACAAAGAAGAGATGGAAGCTCAGAGGGGCCCTCAGGCTGACTCCTAACATTGGCCACAGCAATAGCTAGAGCAGCCAGCCAGAGATTTCTATCCAAGTGGTACAGAACACTGACCCTAGTTTCTGATTTGTGATGCACAGCATGTATTCAGATCTCACATAATTATTTTGGAAGGTTTTGATATGTAAGAAGGCAAGCAATGAAACATAAAAAGAAATCCATTATTGCATCTTGTTCTGTGGAAAAGCTTCCAGTTTGATTCTAACGTGCCCTTTTAAAATCCACTAAGGCTAGATGGTGCTGCATTAAATGATAACATAATGCCGGCTTAACTAAGAAGCAGTAGCCAGAAAAATCCTTCACTTTGAGTGGGCTGAATGACCTTGAGGTATTTGCCTTTACAGAGGTGAAAGCAACAGATGATGTGCCAACAAAATGAAACACCAAAATAAAAACAGATTTTGTAGCTGGCAAAGAGTAATATATAGCTTTACCCCAATGGCTCTGATTTTCAAATAAATGGCATTTGGTCTTTGAATGTGCTAATTAAGAATGTTGGGAGCTGTGGTCCCAATATCTAAAGACAGTGATCTGTATACCTTCCATGTGAGGGAAAAAAAGGAAATACGGGGTTACTGAGTGATACAATTAAAGTAACGTATAGTGGTGAAAGTGTTGTTCTAGTCCTTCCTCAGCCATAGAGTAGAGGAGATGACACTAAATCAACTATACTGCCTCAGCCCTTAGGGAATGCTGATGCTATTATGGGTATATGTGTGGGTGTATGTACCACATGATTCTCAGAGAAGGAACTGTATGAAAGTCATGAAGCCCAATCTGTTATTGTTATCTGGGTTGAATTTGATCCTGTTACTCCTGAAAATGTAGATAGGATTCTTAGGCTGTGAGCCTAATATTGATTGTTCAACCCAAGTCCCTACTTTGTTAATAAAGGCTTTCCAAATGGCTTCCCATCTTTGAGTCTTGTGGTTAGGTTCTGACAGTGGTGAATGCCTCCTGCCAGGAGATCCTGCCAATGTTTTAAGTATTGGTTCACTCTTTCAAGACACCATTGTTAGACCCCATCCTTTTGGACAACTTTTGTCCTGTCTCCAATTTTCCTTTTGTAATGAAGGTTACTGAGAAGGTGGTTGTGCTGCAGCTTCAGAGACTGGATTGTGCTTGTGGAAGATGTTTGGTGGGAGTGGGTAGGTATAGTTGTCTATCCTGGTTCTCCTTAATCTCTTAGCAGCTTTCAAAATCATTGATTATATCTTTTGGGACCAACTTTAGGGATTAAGATTTGGGAATATAGTTTTCTGCTGGTTCTAATGATAATGATATTGGTCTATAATTTATTGTTAAAGTCAAAACCTGTCCCTCTTTAGCTATTAATGCTATACAGTTTTGGCTTCTCTGGATTCTTTTCTCCCTGTAGGACAAAGTTCATCATGTTTTGTAGAATAAATGCCCTCAAAATATTTGTAATAAAAAACTGATAACCCATCTAGGTCCAGGTATATTTTCTGATTAAATCTTTTTTATATCTTCAGAAACTTCCCTTATTGTTTTAGGTCTATTCACAATTTGTCTCTGTTCCTCTGAAATCCTTACTAAATTTTATTTCCTTAGATATTCATCTATTTTCTCTAAAAAATATCACTTCCTTTGTATAAATTGGAATAATATTGATAATATCTTTATTGTCATTGCACCATGTACAACAAAATTAAAAAATGCCACCCAGTCAGTGCATCACTCATAGAGTGTCAAAGAAAATATATTTTTGTATGGCTGCAGTATCTCCCTCTTGTAAGTTCAATATCATTTTCTTTTCTTTTTGTAATGTATATGCCATCCACTTTCTTGGTTTGTTTGCAAACTCAGCACCAAATTTTGATCATGTGACACTTGGGATATTATGATTGCAAGTACAATAATTGTTCTAAGTCACTTTTTTAAGTGCCATTATAACTTCAAACAGTTATTAAATGAATGGTTGTAAATTGAGGATTATCTGTATTTTTATTTATATTGCTAAGTATTTATATTGCTAAGACAACAATGATCAGAATAGTGAAATGCTTTAATGCACAATTTGAAAGCTGAACATTGATTAAGAGTGAAAGAAAGAAGATAGATACCCATGAATTATGGAGATGATTCCCAAGAACGCTGTGGACTGCAAGAAAAACCAGTCCACTGGTTTTGGATGAAATAAAGACTGACTTGGGATATCAAGGCAATCATCAACAGGCAAATGCTAACATACTGTTAAGACATGAGATGCAAGCAAATAATGGCTTAAAAATTATTATGATTGGAAGAGAGAGAGAAGAATAACAAGGCAAAGGCAATGGTGAGGGAGATAGCTGTAATCAAAAAGATGATCAGGATTGTTCTTGGAAAGCAACAACTTATTATTAGAAACAAGTAATCATCATGGATCAGGTTCAACATAATGACATCTAATTAACTTCTGTTTCTCAAACTTTGTTAACCTGCTTAAATGCTAAATAAAGTAAAAACTCAAGGTATAAATTAAAGGAACGTTACCACAGTTAACTGCACTAGATTTTCTTCTAATTTAAGACATAATGCTTCACAACAACAATGCTACTGTATGCCATTCCCGAAGACTGTTTTGGAGGTACTGAAACACATGACTATCCTATTATCTAACAGAGGTCATTAAAATCTTGTAAGGGATTTTTGGGGAACAAATGTTTTTACAAAATCATAAACTATATATTTGATAACCCCACCTCTTTGCTAAAATACATTTGGGCCATAGGAATCATCTTCATTTTTAAATTACTATCTGAGAATCTGGGCTATCTGAGAATCTGACTAGGGAAGACAGTATCAGAGCATGACAAAGAAGCACCTTTTTTACTTGAAGGAACAGTATGTGAGATATCTCCAAGCTTAATTGCCTTCAAACTGAGTTTGCAAGACTTACATTTTAATTTATTATTCTACACAAATTCAAACTTATTCAAAAAGTATACAATACGAATAATACTTTATTCTGAAGCAGTGTGAATATATCTGAGTCAGCTCTTCTTCTGATAGTCAGAAACATTATACAGAGCAACCAGCTGTGGAAAGAGTACCCAAGTGAAAGCTCTTTGATTGACTTCAGGTTTATAATTCAAATCTTTTATTATGGATATGAGATTTTCAAAAGTCGGAGAAACAGAGTTGAATTAAAGTAAAAAATTCTTAACATTCTCATTCAGATTAAATGTAAGACTAAATGGGTTACAGACTTCTGCCTTCCAACTAGCCTTGATCCCAACTTTCAGTTCAAATCTAGTCCACGCAGAAAACAACATCTGCAGTAAGATATTAATTCTATTTAAATGTAGCTCCCTCCATATTCCCAGGTCTTTAGCCAGGTTTTTCTGTAATTAATTTCATGACTGACCACACCGATAAGTAAAAAGAAACAATTTTTCTGTTAAAAGATAAACTTTTATTCCTAGTTAAAATAGGAATATTTATCAAAACCCTACCAGTTACTTTCCTCTTACTTTTCACTGTCATTTACTTTCTCTCCCTCACTTCACATGTGAGCTTTCAAATCTGATACAGCATTACTATTGTGGGTTCATAAAGTTCATTTATTAGTATAAAATTTTAAATTACAAGTCCCAAAAAGAAACAGGAAGACTTCATGAGGCACAGCAGACAGACACAAAAGCATCTGTGAGGAAAGACTGCATGAGGGAAGAATGCATTCAAACAATCATAGCCATGTACCATATTTATCATCCATGTGCCTATGTTTTGAAGTAGTCAATCAACACTGTGGGTATCTTTCAGCAAAAATACAGTTTCTTACAGAGATAGTGTAATTTAAGATGATTCACCCACCCATTCCAGAGGGATAGGAGTTTATTGAGGTGGGCACTTGAAATGTGGAACTCCATCTAGATTGCACCTTCTCTGTTTATCAGACCATTGTGTCAAATTGTAAGCATCACATTTCAGGAATGACACTGACAAACTGGAACATGTCCAGAAGAGAACAACCCAAATCATGAGAGGCCTGAAAATGAAAGCTAGATGGCAAGGTATCAGGGATGTTGCATTAATTTCCAGCACTTAGTAAGAATTGGATTAGATAATCTCAAAAGTCACTTCGAGTCCTTCCTGACCTGATCAAGTACTATAATCTACTGTAGTTTCAATGGCACCTGAGAAGCAAGAGTTGGGAGTTGAAGACTTAGCTCCACTGGATCATCATAAGGATTACCAAGAGTTAAGTTTGATGATGGAGAAGTGTTTGTGATGCAATGTGCAGCTGGGGAAGGATGGGGGGATGTTGGCAATAGCACCATGGCTTCCTAGGGAGGAGGCAGCACATTCCAGAGAGGGGCCCAAGACGAGATACTTCATAGTCCTGCACTGGATGGGGGTGGGTGGAAAAGGATCAGGGTAGGCACACCTAGAATCTCCCAGGATATATGGTATCTGTTAGGTTAGGAGGTTATAACTTGAGTCTAGCAAGATTCTGTCTATTAGGTGCAAGCAAATAAAGAACTAGACTCAATTGGATCTCACTGGGCTTAGGCTTGACAGCATTAGAGTATCATCTTAGGTAAACTTTTGGTAATATCAAAGTTTTGTCTGAATTAATTTAATCTCTGGGAAATCTTTCTATATGTATTTTAAACTGTGCTTATTTTAGATGACTTTCTGAGGGCTTTTTAAAAAAATACTGATCTTTTTTCTTTTCTTTTTCAAACAGAGCTTATGATATAAATTTTACTGGTGATATTTTCCTGATTGTGTTTACATATCAACCTTCAAAAATGTGGAGTGTAGAAGTCTGTAAACAAATCACATTTCAATTTAGAATAGGATTTAAATGTCTAGAACAAGCTGTATCAATTTTCCTCCTTTAAAAAGCCCAATATGCTTAAGAAGAAGAAATGCTTAAGAGGTTTTTTATTATTTTTAAAAGGTTACCAGAAGATAGATTGTGAGACAGACAGAACAGATAGATTTGTAGCAGCTCTTACAATCTTCCCCCCAGTGAGGAACCACCTTGCTGTGGTTGGGGGGCTTGTGTGCTCTAATGAAGATGAGAGCTCTGCCAGAGGTTCA
>JANHZU010007822.1:319277-335025 GCA_032468055.1 Acrochordus granulatus | reverse complement strand
GTCATGAATTTGAGATATATTATAAATTAAATAAATAAATAGGAAAAGCACTTGCTTACAAAAATGCTGACATTTCACCATCATACTTTAAATGAGACTTTAAATCCAGGACTTCGCCTCATAGCCAGTACTCAGTCAGTCAGTCAATACAATAAATCCGGCAAGTGCAAACATCATGTTTGAAATTAGGTTGGGTATGTATGTATGTTTGTGTGCATGTACTAACAATTTATTTCTCTTTTGACTGGAGTGGAGATGTTGTAAGCCTGGGATAAGGGCAGGGGATTCCATTTTTTATTGTTGATCAGCTGCAAAAATTCTAATGGACTCACAGTATTTTCTATGTTTTCAGTATTTTGAAGTGAACGGAAGTGAAGATGACTGCAAGTTGGCTGCAAAAATGGTAAGATGTAGAAGTTCCCCTGATTTTCATTTCAGATATATTTTAGGAAGAAATGCCACACAGAAAATGCATCATAACCTTTCCCTTCCTTTAAAATAGGTCCACACTGCTGCAAAAGGCAAATAATGTCATCATCACCACCAGCAAAACTGATAAAAAGAATGGGGTAGAGTATGTGGATGTGGTGAGTGAAGAAAAGGAGAGTGGAAGAAAAGTATTGGCAGTGGCATGAATAGTCTGCAGAAAAGAAGTAGGAAATAAGAAGTAGAGAAAGATAAGGAAAAACCTGTAGCTGGATGGGAAAGGAGTAGTAAAGCTAGTAAATGGCAGAAAGTGGATCCATCAAGCTGTCCATCAGATTCGCTGAAGGCCCCAGATCCTCTGGGCCCCCAGGTCTACCATGGCAGCTGCTTGGTGTTTCTGGCCCCCTCTGTTTCCCCAATAGCACTTGTGACAACACCAACCACCACAGTCTCTCTTCAACAGTAGCAACAGTGACGATGTTTGCCCCACTTATTGAGCCCATCAAAGCCGTGAATCCTCTGAACGTTTGTTTCATTGTAATAGCGGTTTGGCAATAGGTGGTAGTGGTTGTAGTTACCCACCATACCCATTGAAATAACTGCTTAGTGGTTGGCAGCTGCCGAATCAGAGAATGGGGTTTGCACTGGGACATTGTTAGAGGAGGGTGGGATGACCCCTGAAGTGGTTTAGTTGGTCTCATTGGTGGTGGTCAGAGTCCCATCCTGAGTGAGAGTCAGGGAAGTGAGGAGTGAATGTGTCCCCATGGTTGGCCAGTAAGAGGGGATAACTTGGGGATTCTGGATAGGGGAGGACTGGTTATAGGGAGATTTCCACTGGTTCTAAGAGTGGAGGCTGTAGTGCTGGGGTTGTCTCCTTTTTCCAGTCTTGCCTCCTGAATGCTTTTACTGCACCTATGTCAGGGGGATCTGAGGGGCTGATGGAGCTTTCCACTTCTGGAGTTGGGAGATTATGGTGGGAGGAGGAGGGTCACGTCAGGGAATCTGGGACAAAGCAGACTATTTTGATTGTGATAGGCAGAGGTTGTTATGGGAGCCAGAGGGTAGGTTGTTTCAGGAGAAGGTGGCCCCAGTGTTTATTACTGGTGGCATGTTCTGCCCCTTTGAGCTCACTCTCAGTTCCTGGACAGGAGACCTTCAAAGGCTCTGTGATCTGGCTGCTGGTGGTGAATGCCAGGTTGGTAGATAATAAAGCTCCCCTTATTTATGATTGATCAGGATGAGCAAGCTGACCTGGCATGCATCACTGAGACCTGGTTGACACTGAAGGGGGAGTGCCCCTCTTGGAAATGTGTCCAGCTGGGTTTAGAGTTTGGCACCAGCTGAGATCCCAGGGCAGGGGAGGAGGTGTAGCAATTGTCATTTGGGAATCTTTTGTGGCTTCCAGGGGCCATGCTCCAACATAGTTGGTTGTGAAACCCTGTTTTTGAGGCTGGGCTCACAGGATCATTTGGGATTGTTGCTTCTGTGCCAACTTATGTGCTGCATAGTAACATCCCTACCTGAGCTGCTGGAGGCCATCTTGGGACTGGTGCTGGAGTTCTCCGGGCTTATGGTTCTGGAGGACTTCAACTTGCTCTTCCTGAGTTTGGCATCAAAAGGAGCTCAGGAGTTCATGACCACCATGGCAGCCATGGGTCTATGCCAAGGCCTGACTTGAGTCATAGTCACATGCCTGATATGATCTTTCTGTTGGAGCAATGTCAATGTGATCTGGTGGGGGATGTGACTACATCACCTTTGCCATGGTCAGACTATGTCCTGGTAGCAGTGAGATTCTCCTATGCTACCCTCACTCACAGAGAGTTCAGGCCGATTTTAATGGTCCCCCCCCAGTGACTGATGGATCCAAATGGGTTCCAAAGGGGATATCCCAAAGAACTTGCTGCATGGTCCTACTGAAGCCCTGGCCATAGCCTGGAATCAAAGAGTGTCCATGGCTTTGGGTAGGATTGCATCCATGTGGCCTTTCTTGACCCTTCATGCCTGACACTCTCCATGGTTTACTGAGGAGCTGCGGGTCTTCAAAGGGAACAAGAGACACTTGGAGTACTGCTAGAGAAAGACGAGAAGTGAATCTGTCCACATACAGGTTAGAGCTATTATTAAGTCCTACCTTGTGGTGATAAGAGTGGAGAAGCAGCGCTACTTCTCCATTTTATTGCATCTGCAGAGTGTTGCCCAGCAGCCATGGTTAAGGTCACCTGGTTCCTCCTTAGATGGGGATAGGAACAGAGGATCATTGACAGGGCCGAGCTGAGGAATTTGTGGAACGCTGAGGGACAAAATTGCTTGAATCCACTTTCAGTGGACTCTACATATGAGGCAGGGTCAGGAGAGGATGGGTTCTTACCTGGTTATCTGGGAATGGTTCAGTTTGGTTGGACCTGAGGATGTGGACAGGATCCTTGATGCTGTCAGGCCAACTCCTGCCAATCAGATCCTTGTCCCTCCTGGTTAATGAAAGCCTCCAGAATGGTGACTTCCAGGTAGGTGTCAGCAGTGATCAATTCTTCACCACAGGAAGGAACACTTCCAGGTCCCTTTCAGGAGGCCCTGGTATGCCCCTTACTCAAAAAACCATCACTCAACCCTACTGACTAGACAATTTCCATCCAGTCTCCCACCTCCCCTTTTTGGGAAAGGTTGCTGTTGAGGAGGTGGTTGCTTGGCAGCTTCAAGGATCCTGGATGAAACAGATTATCTAGACCCATATCAGTTGGCTTTCAGGCCTGGTTATATGAAAGAAACAGCTTTGGTTGTGCTCATAGATGATCTCTGGTGAGAATGAGATGGTGGTAGTACATCCATCCTTGCTCTCCTTGACCTCTCAGTGGCCTTTGGTACCATTGACCATGGTATTCTTTTGGGCCAGCTATGAGTGCAGAAGAGGCTGGTTTGAAAAAAGCTGTTTTGGTTCCACAAATCTGCTTGCTATGCATTTCCCAGATAAACCTGGCTCCTTTTTTCAAGAACTGTATGAGAGACTTCATTTTATAGACAAAACATGGGATAAACTTTCTGTAAAAATTGGCAAAGCCTAAGAAACTTTGCACCTCCTTGGTATTCTTGGGAATTTGCCATTCCAGTATTACTTGCACCTTGTGGGGGTCCATTAGAATGTCCTCTGTGGAACTACAGTATCTCAATTTAATTGCTTAAGGTTAAAACTACACTTTTGTAATTTAGCAAAAAGGTGATTGTCTCTTAGTCTAGTCAAGACCTCCCACACATGGTGGTCATGAGCTTCATTTTCAGAATAGATGAAAATGTAATCCAGATAAATCTCCACAAATTTGTCAAATAAATCAGCAAAAACCTAGTTCATTAACCTAGAAAACACTGACCCTGTGTTGGTGAGGCCACAAGGGATTACATTGTATTCATATTTCCCAAATCTTGTGCCAAAAGCTGTCAAACACTTGTGTCCATCCTTGAACCTGATGAAATTATAAGCATCATGAAAGTCTAACTTCATGAAAATGTGTGCCTTCTGCAATCTATCCAACAAGTCTGATATAAGAGGCAGTGGATAATGGTCGCTCACTGTCACTGAGTTGATGGCCTTGTAGTTGACAACAACCCAGAAGGGATGGTCAGCCACTGGATTTGAAGAGCCTGGATCCTGCTTTTTGGAAACAAAGAATGTGGGAGCTGAAGCAGGGGACCTAGAAGTTGAGATAAGCCCTTTAACAAATTTGAGTCCAGATACTGTTTTAAAACATGAGATACTGCCGTTTGGAGAGAATCTTTGCCCCCAGAAATAAATTAATCAATAAATCTCTTGGTGAGGGGGAAGAGCTGAAGCTGTATACTTCTTTGATAGTTGGGAAGTTGCCTCCCTAAGATCCTGAAGGAGTTGCTGAACCTGGCTCTGCAGGCTCCTTGCACCTGGTCACTCTAAAATGGGAAATGCAAGGCTCCTGTTCTCCACTCTATCATGGAATTATGTTGCTTCAGCCAACCTGCTTCCAGAACAATAGGGAAATGAAGAATTTCTATGAAATAAAAGCTTAACACTTGTTGCTGTTGAGCTATGACTGCTTGCAAGGTTGCTGTGGAAAGTGTAAATCAGCCTGCCTTCAAAGGCTGACCATCAATCATCTGCATTTGCACTGAATGAGATAAAGTGACTGAAGTATTTGGAGGGCTTTGACTGTGGAGGCATCTATGAAGCTTGCAGTTGCCCCTGAATTTACTTGAGCCCTCACCCTTTCCTCACTTCTATGAGGAATGATCAGTGTTATAGGAATTGTTTACAAGGTCCCTTGCTTTCCAAATGCTAAGCTCTGCTTACTATCTGGGTCATCCTTTCCCCGAGACCTCTGAGAAGGGGGGCTACAGTAATTTCCCTGGTTGATTGCACCCAGAGCTTGGCATCTGCCTCTAGCCTTACTTCAGGGGGCTGCAATTCCTCTCTTGTAGGCTCTTGCTCAGCAAATTCTCATCATATGCTCTGGGACACCACAGTGAAAACAAAGAAGTAAATCCTTATGTCTCTGTCTCTCACTTGCTATTGAAGCATTTCTGACAGTACCTACCTAAGTAGGCTCCTCTCCTCTGGGCTCAGCTCCTGCAGGCATTAATGGAGGGAAATTAGCCTGGCTAGCCAGAGGCACTCAGAGTTTTCTTTGGCCAAAAGTTCTCTGTATCTCTTCTAGGCATAAATCAATGACTATACAGAGCTGGTACACTTAATCCAGAGCCTGAGGTACCCCTGCCTGATGAGTTCAGCACTGATCTGGTCATTCAACCCCCACTTAAACTGTGCAATTAATGCTGACTTCTTCCAACCAAGATCAACAGCAATCAGCTTGAACTCAGCTATGTAGTCTCTGACTCTCCTACTGCCTTGGCTGAACTGATGCATGTGGCAGGTAGCTGTGACTTCCCTTATAGGGCCCCCAAAATAGCTTCTGAAGCTGCCCATGAAGTTATCCATGATGGGGTCATTATTCTCTATGGTAGGCAGGGCTACTGTGCAGCTGATGCTGAAAGAAACTCTAACCTGGTCAGTTGGAATTTCCTCAGGGTGGATGCCAATAAATAACTCATATGGAGCAATAAATGTCCTCATCATATCTGCTTCTCTGGTGAACCTCTCAGGCACATATCCATGGCTCCTCTGAACTACTGTCTGTAAACCTTGACTTGGCAAAGGAACTGGAATGGAGTAGATTGAGCTGATGGCCCTGGAACAACCTATATCTGCTGCACCAACTATAGTAGTGTTGCAGAAACATTGTGAACCTCGTTTTCTACTTCATCCTGCTTGCAAAGAACTGCTTCTATTGCCATCTCATCAGCCACCATTCCTACTTGTTGAGGGTTAGAAGCCATGCCTAAATTTCTGTAAGCCTCTCAGCAAAAGAAAAATAAAATAACCCTTTCTTTCCTTTCTTTTTTCTTTTTTTTTGTGAGGAGAAATTAATGTTGGATTTGAAAGGAAATGAGTCAAAATAAAGTAATCTTTATTCTACAGCTTTAATGGATGTTTCAAGGTTACAAAAATTTCTCCTACTGCCTGCCTAAACTTCTGACCTTGGCATATAATCTAACAGTCCTTCTTTGTTGCCCCTTCTTTGTTTAATCATGCATAATGACTCTAGGATGCTCCCCCTCTTCACACAAGGATCAGATCTTGTTTTCCCCATACTTCATTGATGTGGCAAAGGGGATTGTATAACTCAATGAAGCTATGAGCTATGCAGTGCAGGGCCGCCCAAAATGGATAGGTCATAGTGAGTTCTGACAAAATGTGATCCACTAGAGAAGGAAATGGCAACCCACTCCAGTATCCTTGCCAAGAAAATCCCATTGACATGAACAAAAAGCTGAAGGAGAAGATGCCCTCAGGTTGGAAGGTGTACATTATGCAACTGGGGAAGAGTGGGGGGGCAATTACAAATAGCTCAAGAAAGAATGAAGCGGCTGGTCTAAAGACAAATAACGTGCACCCGCGGATGTGCCTGGTGATGAAAGGAAAGTCCAATGCTGTAAAGAACAATATTGCATAGGAACCTGGAATGTAAGATCAATGAATCAAGGTAAGCTAGATGTGGTCAAACGTGAGAGGGCGAGACTGAACAGCAACATCTTGGAAAACAGTAAACCAAAATGGACAGGAATGGGTGAATTTAATTCACATTACCACTATATCTACTACTGTGGGCAAGAATCTTTTAGAAGAAATGGAGTAGCCATCATAGTCAATAAAAGTGTGGGAAAAGCAGTGCAATCTCAAAAATGACAGAATGATCTCAGTTGGAATCCAAGGAAAACCATTCAACATCACAGTAATTCATGTCTATGCCCTTTGAAGCCAAGGAGGCTGAAGTTGACTGGTTCTATGAAGGCCTACAATACTTTCTAGAACTCACACCAAAAAAATATGTCCTTTTCATCATAGAGGATTGGAATGCTAAAGTAGGAAGTCAAAAGATAACAGGAATGATAGGCAAGTATGGCCTTGGAGTAGAAAATGAAGCAGGGCAAAGGCTAACAGAATTTTGTCAAGAGAATACACTCATCATAACAAATACACTTTTCCAACAACCCAAGAGGCGTCTCTACACATGAACATCACCAGATGGTTAACAATGAAATCAGATCGATTATATTCTTCGCAGCCAAAGCTGGAGACCTCTATGCAGTTAGTGAAAACAAGACCTGGAGCTGACTCTGGTTCAGATCATGAGTTTCTTATTACAAAATTTAGGCTTAAATTTAAGAAAGTAGGGAAAACCACTAGGCCATTCAGATATGACCTCAATCATATACCTTATGAATTTACAATGGAGGTGAGGAATAGATTTAAGGGATTAAATATGGTAAGCAGGATGCCTGAAGAAGTATAGGTGGAGGTGCATAACATTATACAAGAGTTAGCTCCTAAAATTATCCCCCCCCAAAATGCAAGAAAGTAAAGTGGCTAGAAATATTGAATTTCCCAAGATGATATTGGGAAAGATTGAAGGTGAAAGGAGAAGGGGATGGCAGAGGATGAGATGATTAGATAGCATCAGGGCCTGCATTTGAGCAGGGAGGCAGTGGAGGACAGGAAAGCCTGGAGTGCTGCAGTCCATAGGGTTGCAAATAGTTGAACACAACTTAGTGACTGAACAACTACAACAACAACTATAAATGATGTGATATCAAGTTGTTATCCTAAAACCATATAGATAGATTTTCTCCAGGATGATCTCCCCCCAACATGGTCCTTCAGGTTTTCCTTTGGGGAACCCTCCACAATGGTAACTGAATTTATCCACTTGCTGTTGGTTGTCTCCTTCTCTTTCCTTCCAGCTTTCCCAGCATTATAGATTACTCCAGAGACCTAGGTCTTTGCATAATGTATCCTAAATATGATAATTTGAGCTTGTGTTTTGAGTGAGACCTCTGAAGTATTTTTTATAATTCATTTGCTTTTGCTATGCTATCCAATGTATTTTAAGAAGTCTCCCGCAATACTAAAGTTTGAATGCATCAATATTCTTTTATTCTGTTTTTTCAAAGTCCAACTTTCACTTCCATAGAGTGTTATAGGGAAAATTGTTACCTGCATAATTCTGATATGCAGCACAATTATGCATGCACCAGAATATCTTTTCTAAGGCTTTCATTGCTGCTCTGTCAAATTCAGTATATTTATTGTCAGTTCTAAGGCAAGTGGTCATTAATTGGATCCTCTATATATTTAATATTAGTTCCATTTTCATTACTGGAGCTTCTTAATTTTCACCTATTAGAGTTGAGTCATCAGCATAGGATGGATTATTGAGGTTTCTGCTTCCATTTTTAAAACCATACTTATTTTTTTCCAATCCAGTTTTTCTCAATATATTAAATCCAGTTTCCCCTCTTCTCTCTTGGAACTTTGGAACAGGTGTCTCCCTTTCCAGGAAGAAGTCTAATCTCTAAGCATTGTTTTGCTAGGGTGTTAAATTAAGAATAGCATACAAAAGTTTTTTACATTCTATCAAGTTTGTTTTCTTTGGCATTCTTATGTAGACTGACCTCCTCCAATCATTTGGACACTGTGTCATTTTCCAGATTTGCTAGAGTTTTGGTCAGAGTCTTTACAGATTCTTCTGATGCTTCCCAAATCCCTATAGGTGTTCCATCAGTTCTTATAGCCTTCTGACTTTGTAATTGACAAAGTAATGATTTAACTTCTTTTGGAACTAGAGGTTCTTGTAAGTAGAAAATATATACAATCCTACTGTACAGAATTTCAATTTACTTTTTCCAGTTTTGGTCTTCTTTTAATCAATTGCTACTGATATCTATTGGTATTCTTTTGGCATCCTTGAGATTGGAACCTTCTTCTGAGTCTTTTGGAAGAGTTTCCTTGTTTTTCTGTATCTGTTTCCTTTTTTGATGTTTTTACAGATATTGATGTAATAATGCTTCTTGTCTTTTCTAACAGCTTTCTGACATTATTTGTTAAAATTGTTCCTGAGATTTTTGTCTTTCTTGGCTTTGGCTTCTCTTCTTATAGTATTTTTCACCATTTGTTTTGACATCAGTTTGTTTCATTTGTTTCTTCATCTCTGATAGTCTCTTTGTACATTCATCCTTAATAACTTTTTAAAATTCATTCCACCACTCCCCTGGTTCACTATCAATGAGATTCAGGAATTCAAAGTGATTCCTAGGTTCTTGAAAATGGTAGATGTGTATTCAAGATCATATTGTAGAAACTTCTTGGCTTTGTTCTTGTGCTTTAGCTTAATTGGGAACTAGCATATGCCCTTGGCCTGTTTTGTTGTTATAACTGAGTGCCTTTCCTTCATATACCTCAATATAATTTCTGGGTACTTTACCTGGTGATGTTCATGTACACTGATTGTTGGAAGAATGTGTTAGCAATGAATACTACAAATAATTGGATTGGTAGAATTTGTAACTATCCTCCTGATTAATTTCTATTTCTTAGGCCTATTTCCGACTTCTGGCATTCAAATCTTCATCCATATGCAACAGGTCCTGCTTGCATGTTCTGTCAATTTCATATTGAATTTAATTATAAAACAATTCTTCTTCTACTTCAATTGGTTGAAGACCATTGGTAATATCATTTTAAAATTGATAATATTTTGTCATTGTCTTCATAGGAGCCAAATACTGTCTTTGCTATATCCTTCTTGACTATGAAAGCAGTGTCATTCCTTGATTATTGTGTCATGAGTAGTAAACCGTACAATGTTCTAATTGAAAGTGTCCAATTCCAGGCCATTGCAAGTTGCTGATGCCTAAAATGTCAATGTATTGTTGGTTGATTTCATCTTTCACTGTATGGAACTTGCTCATGTAACTGCTTCTTATATTCCAGGTTCCCAATTTAATTCTTTCTTTGAATTGTGGATTTTCTTTTCCTGAATGACATTAGCAACTAAATGTCCTGAAGGCTTTAATTTAGCTATGTCATAAATGTCATTACTACTCTGAAATGTCCTCAGCTGTTCCTCAGTAGCATACGGAATTCATCCGACTTGAGGGGTCCATCATCTGGTACTGTACTGTAAAAAACAATTGTCTGCCTGTATGGTTTTCTTGGTAAAATGCAAGATGGGTTTAACATTGTCTTTCCACACAATATGATTTATTTGCTGTTATCACTAAAATAATAACCTACCTCTAACATCTTCATATATTGCTGCTACCTCATAAATCCATGCTCATTTTTCCTGGGTAGTTGGGATGACTTTTACACCTTGGCTAACCTGCTAGGATATGTACTCTTAGGATACACTTGTAATGTTTTTCACTCATCCACCCCAGGAACAATCCATTTCCCCCATCATGGTAAGGCAGCACAGCAGGTCGTGAAGAGAAAATAATATATAGATACATAAAAATAATTTATAATTCATAAATAAATTAGATATCAATAATAGGTAGAAGTTAATATGAATAAGCTATAAGGTTATAGGTATAGATTATAAATGCTGTTTTAATAGTAAACAGACATAAGTTATTGATAGGAATAAATAGATTTATGGGAAAAATCCATTTTAGAAAGAAATATTTATTTTATATTTAAGTCATTAAAATCCCATTTGTGAGGTTGTAACCTATCCTGTGTTTGTGATGCAAAATAACGCATGTCAATGGAAACTAAAGTTGCTTGTTGTCATGGCATCTTTAGCCATTCAGGTTCTCAGATAATAGGTCATTGTATTAAAGTCTTGTAAAGTATTTGTTTCAGTGTTCTTCATATGAAAAAAGAGATAAAATATTTGATTAGTTATCTATGGTTTTCTATGGTTCACAATTAGTTATCTATGGTTTTCTATGGTTCACATAGAATTCACAATTCTATGGTTAATATTTCTAGTATTTCTTCAAAAAGGAGTTATAGGCTAATTTAGATTAGGGCCAAAGTCAGGAGGGTTTTACCTCTTTCTCCCTTGCAGATATAAAATTCTCACTCAAAATTTTTTATTACCCATGGAGAAAATATATGAACTCAATGTGTTTTTACCCAATTTCCCTTCTCTCTATCCCAACATGACAAACAAGCTTTCCCACAGTGTAAACAAAAGAGTTGGACTCACACCCTACAGACATCCCTCCCTCCAATCTAAATTATTTCCCTTTCCCCACAGCTGTGTTGGGAAGATAATGAATTTGGGAACTCCATTTCAAAAGGCAATATTATCCTAAAATAGAAAGGATACTGATGTCTCTTTCCAAAACTAGTCCCCAGACTATATGATTGTCACTGTCTCTCTTCCTCGCCTCTTAGTAAAGCCAAAATATCTAAGTCAGACAGGCCAAGCAGAGAGCTGCCTAGCTGAATTAGACCTGGGAGTTTTCTGAGCTGAGCACAACTTCCAGAGAAAACTTTCCTCAATGGAGTATTTTGGGAGTAACTATATTACAGATACAGAGGTAAGATAACATCTTCCAGGGTTCCCTGTTCTGATATATAGAAGGTGTACATTCAACTTAGGTTCCTCTGAGAATATACCTATATTTCTGGGTTTCCTAACATTGTCCTTTGCCTCATTCTGCTTCTTAACAAATTTATTTTGAACAAAATTTAGAAAAAAGTTGGCCTGATGCAAGGCAAATACTAAACCTTGGGTTTCACTTAAGTTTTATGGATTTCCTTAAAAACTGAAGTATGAGGAGTTGCAACTTTTTAATATGAATCTACAAATCAAGAAAAAGAGAAAAGTAAGCTCATAGTTGAGAAATATTTCAGGGCTTGGAGAAAGTGACTGGGAACACCCACATCAGTTTGCTTTCTAATAAGTTAGTGTTTTAGGATACATCCATAGTGGCAATCCATCTGATTCATAGAGAAAATTCTCTTTAATGCCACATACAGTAGATAGGATTTACTAGGCCCATACTCATAAGAGTTAAATTGTTCTCTATCTTTTTGCCTGCCTGCTGTGCTGGGCCCGGACTTGGGACTTCTCAGGCGAGTCCTCAGCTGTGGTCAAACTTTGATGCAGCTATTTTGTGAATCAACAATATCCATGTCAACCACTATGTTTTTCACACTCATAAGTCCATCAGTCCCAAAAGTTTATAGTAAAGCTAAAATATCTGGGCTCCCAAAATCTGGACAACCATTAGATGCCAGCAAAGAGACATAGAAACCTTGAATATTGTGCCAACTAGTGGTCAACTCGATTCTGGCAATCAAATATGATAGCTTAATGCTATTGAGCTTTTCAGGTGAACATCTAAGGTTGGAAAGTTGTTTTTCAAATTAACAACTTGAACTGTCAAGGGAAGAGTTTGGAGTATAGATCCACAACTCTCTTTCGAAACAAAAGAATAGGCAGGCCAGCTTCCTACATTTTTGAAAAAATTGAAGCAATAAATATTATCAACCCAAAAGAGACCCTTGTAAGAGTATTTAGTCCAGAGTTTAAAATAAAATAATTGCACCACTACTCAATCTTCAAAACACTCTTAAAGTTGTAGGATAACACTTTTTTAAAGGAAGCAATTCAGTGTGGATTAAAAATGCTCAGTGTACATAAGTATAGTTTAATACAAAAAATGAAAAACAGGGAGAGGAGAGAAATGGAGTATCTTGTACGTGAATGTTGCTAGTTGAAATGTTTAAATAAAACCCCTGCTTATAGGAAGGAGAAGATTCTGAAACATTTACATTCCTTGTGTCTCCTCTCTTTATCTCTATTCACAAGTGTTTTTGTTTCACTGACAACTTCAGAATCTGTATTCCTGTGGATAGTAGATTAATGATTTTTAGGTAGCTTTGTGCATTGATGGCAAAAAAGTCAAGATGAATGTCAGTCTAGATTCCTATATAAGCCTTCACTGAGTAAAACCTGGAGTCCTGACCCTTCAGAACTACATGAAGAAGCTAACTCTGCTATTTTATTGGGTACAATTGTTCTTCTATGAAATAAGCTGAAAATCTAAATGCATTATTCTGGGGTTATAACTCAAATAATCATCTAAAACATTTAACACTCTTCTTTCTGTAAGTCATCTATTTTTGGCATTTCTAAAAACATGTTTGTAAACATGTCAACATATAGACAGATATACTGGCATAGTTAAGATAGTGTGAAGAGCCAGCCAAGAATAAAACAGATTTTCCAGAATTTCATAAGAAATCTCCTGAAAATTGTCATTCCTGTAGTAGATCTGTAAAGAAATGAGAAAATTATGGATGGCAGCTGAAATTACAGGCTATGAGATATTTCCAGGTTCAGTATATTTTTATTGATACTCTGCCTGTTTGGAGATAACGTGGAAAATAGAAATCCCAATTGATGCTTATAAATACATTTCCCATTAAAGAGATAATAAAATTCAACATGAAGTTCAAACTTCCTCATGATTAATTAAAAGAAGGTTTTACGAATGAACAAACAAAATATTTTCTAGGTTGGCACTGGAGCATGAATGGATCTTCAACAATGAAACCACAGTAAAGATGTGTTTGTTACTGTTTTATTGGTTTGGACAAGTTACTAAATTATCCTTATCTACAGGTCAGATATCATACTTTATAACTAAGGGGGTAGGCACCAATATAAAAATAAACAGGTGACCAGGTGACCATACCCCCTCCCATTTTAATATGTATGGAATGAACTAAGGGTGAATAATTGGCATTAATCAGTGGAGGAGCAGAAGGAGTAAGGGAAACTATGCTTTATATGGGTTTGCCTTGAAGAATATTTGGAAACTTCAGTTACAAGCAGTTATTTGTTTTTCTTGCAAAACACAAGTTACACTGCTGCATCATGGGTTTCATTGATTCTCAGTTTGTTTCCGGTCCAATTCAAGGTGCTGGAACCTTTAAAATCCTTCATGGCATAGGACCAGGTTATCTGAGGAACTGCCTCTCCTGGATTTCATCCCACCACATCCATCCCACCAGATCCAATACAGAGGACCTGTTATGGATTCCATTATCTCGGCAGTTACCTTTAGCAGGCTTCAAGCAGTAGGACTTCTCTGTGGTGGAACTGTGGAATCTTCTCCCTCCCCCCCCCAAGGTGAGGTTGGCCTCACCTTTTCTGAGTTTCCAAAAGTGCCTCAAGGCTTGGTTGTGTCAGCAGGCCTGGGTCCCCAGGGTGTGGGTGAGCTAATGAAAAAGCTTCATTACTGTTAACATCCCTTCATGTACTTTGTACTTTAGCTCAATTTTTCATACTTTTTGATGTTTTAATTGTTAATAAGTATAATGAATTTTAAGGATGTATTGATTTTTAACTTGTTGTGAGCCACTCAGATTTGCTTGCTCTGTGCAATGGGCAGCTATATAAATTAAATATAAATAAATCAATAAATTGGATGTGGAAGAAGACTGGAAGTAACAAGTAAGAGAAGTAAAGGAAAGAATCAGATGTATTATTTAAATACTGATTAACTTTTCATGGGTCCCCCCAAAAAAACATATGGGAGTTTGCATCTTCTTCAAAAGGGAATCTAAGCTTTGCAAAATACTTAGGGAACTAGGACAGTCCATATGCTGTTGGCTGCAAGGATGGGACTTTACCCAATGTTGAATTAAAGGACTGTCCATCCTTCTATGAGATGCAAATAATCACACTGGCATGACATTTGCTGTTCCATTTGCTAATCCCTATCCCGCATCTCTTACCAGCACTCCCTAACTAGCTCCTAAGGTAATGGGTAATGGGTAAGTTCTGATATAACTTTCAGATGCCTTTTGGGCAGAGGTAGAATAAAGGCAGAAACACTAATTTACAAGGAGGAAAATAGTTTTTTTTCAGGGCATATTTGTGCAATAGGTGCCAATGAGGTCCACTGTATTAATTAACATTTATTTATCACTGGCTTGTGGTGGTGAGGGGGCTTGAATAACTTAATGAAGCTATGAACTATGCTATGCAGGGCCATCCAAGGTGGACAGGACATAGCAGAGAGTTCTGACAAACATGATCCACTGGAGAAGGAAATGGCAACCTACTCCAATATCCCTGCCAAGAAAACCTCAAGGACAGTAACAAAAGGCTAAAAGTATGATGCCAGAAGAAGAGCCCCTCAGGTTGGAAGGTGTCCGTTGTGGTACTGAGGAAGAGTGGAGGGCAATTACAAGTAGCTCCAGAAAGAAAGAAATGGATGGGCCAAAGACAAAAACATGCTCAGCTGCGGCTGAGTGAAAGGAAAGCCTGATGTTAGAAAAGACAATATTGCATAGGAACCTGAAATGGAAGATCTATGAATCAAGGTAAGCTGGATGTGGTCAAACATGAGATGGCAAGATTGAACATCAACATCGTGGAAATCAACAAACTAAAATTGAAAGGAATGGGTGAATTTAATTCAGATGACCACTATATAAACTACTGTGGGCAAGAATCCCTGAGAAGAAATGGAGTAACCCTCATAAGTCAATGAAAGAGTGGGAAAAGCAGTACTAGGGTACAATCTCAAAAACAGAATGATCTCAGTTCGAATCCAAGGCAAACCATTAAACATGACAGTAATGTCATGTTAGTCCAAGTGATTAGATCCATCTAATCACTGATGCCCAAGAGGCTGATATTGACCAGTTCCATGAAGGAACCAACAACATCTTCTAGAACTAATACCAAAAAAGAAGTCCTTTTCATCATAGCATATTGGAATGCTAGAGTAAGAACCCAATAGATAACTGGAATAATAAGCTAGTTTGTCCTTGGAGTACAAAATGAAGCAGGACAAAGTCTAACGGAGTTTTGTCAAGAGAACATTCTTGTTATAAAAAAAGTATTTTCCAACAACCCAAGAGGCAACATCACCAGATGGTCAACACTGAAATCAGACTGATTATATTCTTTGCAGCCAAAGATGG
>JANHZU010007822.1:262374-276417 GCA_032468055.1 Acrochordus granulatus | reverse complement strand
TAGGTAAGGAAAAAAATAATCAATTTATTTTATACATTTAAAATCGAAGATTCAAATTTATATTGACATATCATCACAAACAAGATTAGTTTATACTAACACATGGGTGAAACTTGTCTCAAAATTTTGGGTTACTAATGTAAATATGAACTGTGGTTTACTTTTTCTTCCTCCACCGATGGAGGTAGCACACATGTAAGAGAGCAATATAACAAGCATGATACATAATATAGGATAGCTATAACTATCTGCCTCCCCAGACAATAAGGGAACAGTTAAGGACTAGAGAAAAAGATGGGTATAAATGTTATGTTTACATTTACAGTTGTAAATGGGTAGAAGAAACAGAAACTGATTACTCTGATCTTAAGTCTGAATCGAAACAGAATATTAGAACAACAATAGATGGGATATATTAGTGAAGCAATTTTCATGATTATTATTTGTGTGCCTGTGTTGTGCTTTGGTGTACAAATTATCTTTGGCTGAGGAAGGAGGACAACACAAGGCAGCAACTAGATCCTATGCTGACAGTTCCTGTTCCAGCACCAGTGATAAAATCAAGTAATGCTATGATATTCCAGATTCTGTTCCAGGAGATTCAGACATTAAGCAGAGTTTTGATTTATAGGAAAGTCTACAGGAACTTACCCATTATGAAAGTTAAAAGGCACACAGGGAGGTGCTTTAGTTAGGATGGTTTACTCAAGGGAAGATTGAAGCTTCCAGCTTCAATCAGTACTTTTGAAAGCCATACCTGAGTGCAGTAGAGCACTGTGATTTGCCTTTAATCTGCATTGACCTTTCATCTCCATTTTAGACTATTTAATCTGAAAACCTGGAACCCTCATCTGAATAAAATAAATAATTTGTGTCTTTTTATCTGAATTGTACTTGTCCTGAACATGGCATAGTCTGGAATCACAGCTTTTTTCTGACTTCAGCAACTAGTATCTCAACAATTTACAGCTTTTTATGATTAAAGCTGCATATTCTTTCATTTATTCAACCTATCCATTGAATATACATTGAATGGGGCTGGGTTGAAATGAGTATGCTTTTAAAATTGGAGGAAAAAAACATATATCGTGGTCTGTGCTGATAACACTTTCTAAAAGTTGAAAATACAAATGGTCTGGAAGCTCTTGTAATATAAATCAAAGAGCAAAGTAAAAAAAATGGGGCTCAGATTAAATATAAGGAAAACCAAACTAATGATAACAAGTTCAATAATCAGTTTTAGAACTGACAATGAAGGTAGTTTCTGTCTTTGAGCAAGAGTAAAGGAATCAGCAGTCAAGAAATCTGAGCACTTGATGGGATAGCAGTTAAGGCCTTGGAAAAGATATTCAGATACAATGATGTGTCCATACATATAAAAATGTATTCCCTGTAATATTCTACAGAAGCAAAGACAAATGTTGAAGAAGATGGAAAGAGTACTGACCATTTTGAACTTTGTTGTTGGAGAACACTCCCTAGATAGTCAAGAAAACAACCAAAATGGGTAATAGTACAAATCAGTCCAGAGCTCTAGGCACTTATGACAAGGTTTAAATAGTCATATTTTAAACTCATCATGTAAAGAACTGGAGAAGTCTATCATGTGTGGAAAGGTGAAAGGAAAGAGAAGAGGACGACTATAGCAGTGGAGATGAGTCTTGACTAAAACAGTGGGGCATGCACTGTTGGAACACCTGAAAAGCCAAGTTGAGAATAGGTCATCTTGGAGAAGCTTTATGTTGTTACTAAACGTTGACAACAACCTGATGGCACATAATCAATGATTAGCAACTTTGCTAAAACCCTGGGAAATACCTAAAACTTCTTGGCTACCCATGATGTGTACTAACAAACAACAAGACCTAACAAATAAAGTATGTTTCCTATTGTTAAAACTATATTCAAAATCTAGTTTGACCTCTTGTTTAAATTGTTTTAATTTTTTTTAAGTCAGGCAAGTCTCCCTTATCCTGCCAAAACTATAATTGTTGTTTGGGTCATTTGTTTCCTTCTTAAATCTGTTTATGACATTTAAAGATTTGTTTGTTGTTTCTTGGACCCAATGTTGCTTTTAAAATCTATTTGTGGGTATTTGAGCCAAAAATAGTTTTTAAAATATGTTTATGAATGTCTGGGCCAAGTCTAATGCAAAAAATCAGAACACAAGGATAAACAATGTCTCACTGGAGATTTTTGGGATAGCTGTAAAGGGAAGAAAGGCTACACACCTTTTTCCTATCATGAGAAACAACTTTTGGTTCTCCTTTAAATTTTGCTTCAAGCAGCCATTGAACATGAGTCTTTCTGTAGCCCCACAGATGTGACATAGAATAGTATGCCAAAATCTGTTTTCCAATTTCGTGAAGGGTGTTTTTTTTTGTGAGAAAGGTTTTTAATTCTATACCTCATTCTTGGGTTGCTGTTAAATTTATTTGGAATTTCTTTAGTTTTAAGCTTATTATCTTATTGCTGTGAGATGACAGAGTGACAGAAAGTGCTGATATTCTTTTCACTCTCTTTTAGTTAAACATTCTTCCATCACTATGCAGCCTCCTTGACTACCCATATTTCTTGTGCTGTATAAGACTTGTAGAAGCTGTTCACTATGGATCTTTCCCTGAAGTATTTGAAGTATAGAAAGTAAATACTTGAAGCATGGAAAGTCTGAAGATATATAGATTGATGATTGCATAGTGAAAAGCAAGACAGCTTCCAGGAATCTCACAATTCAGATAAATGCAGGAATCTAGCACCAATCGTAAGATTTTTATAAAATGTTAGTCTTCTTTGAAAAAAAAAATCAAAAGCAATTGCATCTCCATCAAATATTTTATACAGTGCTAGAATTTATGCAAATGAAGCAAGTTTGCAATTGTAATTCTGCATCTTATATTCTGTTTTGACCAGTAATAAAATGCCTCAGTTCTGTTGAGTTCTGTTGAGTCACCTTCATAGTTGTGGAGTTATTACAGTGCATTTTGTTTAATAGTGTATTTTTAAACCTACTTGTAACAGTCATATACCTGCTTTGAAAGAGTGCTATAGAGTTACAAAGAAGGCTGTTAGTAAATTAGCTCGTTGAGATTAGATAGGGGCAAAAGGTGGTCAAGTCATCTGTTATTAGATGATTCCTGTTCTTTAAAGGGAAAGGAGCAGTATGTTTTGGATGGATGAAGTTAGGAATAAAAGAAAGGAAAATTTTCCTTGAGCTCTTCAAGGACATCTCGAATCCCTCAAGGAAAAGGGGTTATATAAATCCAACAAACAGACAAGGAAAATGTATTCTGCTTTTCTCATAATACTGGAATTTAGAATGAAGCAAAACACGAAGATTCAGATAAATTACAATATTTCTTCATACAGAACACTGTTATCTATCTCTGTCATTTACTGTAATAGTGGCCATTCAAAGGGAATTAGACACATTCATAGAAGAAAAAGCTCATCATAATACCTTTACGTTACTTCTGATTGCAGAAACCAGATGTATAGTGCTAGTAGTTGCTGGGAATAGGGAGTGGAAAAATGTTCTTATCCCAGCTGTGGCTATCCAGTTCTACTCTGGAAATAGAATGCTTTTGGTCTGATTTAGCATGGCTCCTATGTTGTTACAGTTGTGTGCAAATGTTTGAATCCTATGCATTATAGATATCCATTCTAAACATACATATCTGATGAACTACAAAACCTTTATTTTTGATCTTTATGATGATACATAAAGGATTTGAGGCAATTTCATTCAGGCCCGAAAAATTGATTCTTACAAAGTCCTACATTCACAACATTATCTTAATTGCAATGGATTTATTATCCTTTGCTCTACTTGATCAGAAATGAGTAAAAGGAATGAAGAAGGCTTATCAGTACAATCACATAAAACCTAACTCCATCCTGACCCTATTTGACTTTCATGTTGAATTTCTTTAATACTGATCAAATACTGGATCTGTCCCATCTTTATACAGTACTGATAATTTTGTGTCTTTAAAATAAGGGGTATATTTACCTTGAAATAGGGGAAATTTATGAGCACAGTGAGTCTTATAAATGTGAAAATATCAGTATAAGTGAAATATTAACTGCAGATATATTTGCTTGTGTGAGTGACTATGTGGATTATATGCTGTTCAGACATGTCTGCAGTAATATTCATCAAACTCCGGGGACATTTTTGTCATACATTTTAAAATTTGATCAACTCTATGAGGAAGTGTGTTTGCTAAACTTAGTAGATGTAATTCAAACACAGTTTAGGCTTCTGATTCACACACAGATTAAGTGCCATATTCAGCACAATGCACAAAACATGATTATGTATTAAGCAATTGGATACCTTATATATATGTGATCTTTGCTTGGCTCAGCAGGTCCAATTAAAGGATTCATGGGCATAAAGACACAAAGCTGTTTCATAACAATTTAGCCAGAAGAACTGATTTTACTATGGAGTCTGCCATCATGGGGTTTAGCATCATCAGTAAGATGAAGATTCCCATTTGTGCATCTGTACACCAGGCTGGGCAGGTGATGCTATTCAGGTGCCGGCTGAGTGCTTAGAGGATGGATGGGCCTGGATGGGAAGAAACTGGCTGTGACCCATCTTAAGCAAGATGAAGTCATTGTGAGTTTACATCTTTGACACTGGAAGGATGACACTCCCCCAAACAGATCTGGTGCACAACTTGGGGGTCCTCTTGTACTCATAGCTCCTGCTGGAAGAGTAGGTAGCTGTTTGTTTGTAGAGTAGGGCCTTTGCACAAATCTATCTTGTGTGCCAATTGTGCTCATTCCTGGTCTGGGAGGCCTTGCTCATATCTTAATTCACCTAATCACTTCCTGTTTGGATTACTGCAGTGTGCTCTACATAGGCTGTCCTTGAATACCACCCTGAAGCTGCAACTGGTCCAGAATGCAGCAGCATGACAAGTTTTGGGTGCCCTATGGTTCACTCTAGTAGCTCACCTACTGTGTGAGTTGCACTAGCTTCCAGTTGTGTTCTGGATGCAATTTAAAGTGCTGGTTATTATCTTTAAAGCCTTACATGGTACAAGGCCAGATTACTTGCAGGATTGCCTCTCCTCAAGAGTATCTGCTCTTCCTACTAGGTTAGATATAGCGGGCATGCTTCAGATCCTCTCTCTTAAATGTGCCATCTGATGGGACCTTGGAAATACATCTTCTGGATGGCCATCCCAATCCTTTGGATAGCCTTCCACCTGAGATCTGAAGGATGCCTTCTATAAGGACTATAGTCTTCTGGAGAGCTGTGAAGACCTGGCTCTTCCACCAAGCATTGACTAGGAAGGATTTGAGCTGTGAAGATGATTGGTCTGGTGCTGAGGAAAGGGTGCTTTTGTTTTAACTCTGTTTTTTAGAATTGTTGTGAGCTGCCTAGAGTAATACTATGAGATAAGTGGCCACATAAATCCTGTAAGTAAGTAAGTAAAGCTGTCTGTCATGGGAAGATTTTGGGACATACAGACACACTGCTTCCCAATTTTTCCGTATTATTAGGATAGCTTTTTTTTCTGGCAGGTAACTCTGTTTTTAACAGCTGCCCAATGAGCAGGAAACAATTTATCTGCTAAATTTCTGACTGTCAGGTAGCTGCTTAAAGCAAAGAAGCAAACCTATTTCCCACTGGTATTAATTTGAAATAGCTCAGTGCTGTTATACTTTTGCTAGTGAAGTAATCGCTTTATCATATAATAAGAATTGTCACTTCTTTTCCAGAGAAGGAATCTAGTGTTCAGTTTCATGATTGAAGAAGTTCAACTGGTATAACCTTCCTTCTTTCATTGCCCCCTTCATAATGAAGAGAGCAGCTTCTGTGGAAGGCATAGCTCCATAAATTGGGAAAAGGGAAGCAGTGCCATTTTAAGATAACTGTAATTTTAAGGTTATCAGATCTGAGCCGAAAAAAATCACTTAACTGCTAGACAGAAGCAAGGAGTTGTGGGTTGTTGTGGGTTTTTTTTTAAATAAATACCTCATTTCTGCCATCTTACAGCCCAGATCTGGTAGATCCATGTAAAAATATATAGAATTTAAGTATTTTTCAACTGCATAACCAGATGAGGCCATCCACTTCAGCCTCTGGTATTTGGGACTACAAGCTCTATCATACTACCCTGCTTTCTATATCATCAGTTCAAAGCACTTTCAGTTGAATAGACATTCACTCCCTATGTTGGTCCTCTGAAGACACTTTCAGCATGTTGGTGTCTGCAAGCTTGCAAATAAAGAGGATGCAGCTTGTACTTTCAGCTGATCATTGTTCAATCTAAACTAGCCAAATCTGATCAGAGGAAATGGAGCCCAATCAATGCTTACTCTTTCATTTCAGACTTGTCAATAGCTGATTTCATTGCCATTAACTTTTTGAACTTAGTGAAATAATATATCTAGCTATCCTCTCTTTCTTCATAAAAAAGAACAATTAAGTTTGCAATATGTGTCCATAGAACACAGACATTTGTCTGATGCTTTGCAAAAGCACTCCTCCTTACTGGTTGCTCTGTGGTTGAGATCAAAAGAAGGGAACTATAATTATATACAGAAGATTCTCAAAAGCCTTTCTTTCAACACAGTACCAGTCAACAAGATCTGCAAAGTGTATTACTCCTTGCCAAATGCAAAGAAGCCTCAAAAGCCTTCCTTTCAATATGGTACCAGATAAGCAGTCCAGTGAGGTGTAATGTACAAATCCTGAATTATTATAAGTAACCAGAAGTTCATTTTAGGGCTTGTTCCTGGCCTAGGATAAATGAGTTGAAACATGAACTGGAAGACAGAGTGCATGGGAATGGGGGGAAAACACAGCCATAGAAAGCATGTGCTTAAACAATTCTATTTGACCCTGAAATGAGAAAGGGAAGTTGGTTTCCAAAGGTGATTAGGAGATATAGATTTTAGCTGTATGAAATTACAATTTAGCTGGTATGATGTTGACACTGTGCAACTGGCAGAGGCCTATAAAAGCAGTAGAGGTAAAAGTTCAGAACACTAAGCGTACACTTATATAGAATCAGAGATGTGAGATAACTTGTTCAGACATTGTTCTGTCCTTCCTTTCCTGTGGAATTCTATCTTGAGAGTCACCATCTCATTTGCCCATTGCTGAAAATTCTGAGCATTGTAGTCCATATCTACATGATTGTGCTATTTTGTCCTCTGCTTTGGAAGTAATGAGCATTCTCCTATAATTCAGCATTTTTAGCTTAGTAATGAAGTCCCTGCTATGATTGACATTAGAGTGGTGCTGCCAACAACTGAGATAATAAGCATACAGTAACATATCCCATAGCTTCCTAATTAATTTTGGATTTTTTTTTCTTCTCATGTGAAAAACTGGATGATGCCCTGAGAAAAAAATCCAAATTTTAGTTTGATTAAATTTGATTAGTTTCATTAAGCTAGAATAGTCATTAAGTTAGAATAGTCATTCCTAAACAGTGAGTTAAATCTTATTTTAGGAATATCCATATATATTTGTTTCTAAACATTAAAAAAACTATCTACTAATTCAAATATAATATCCTATTATACTACATTCAGAGATGTGATTTTATATCTGTTGAAAGCATGAATAACATCAGTACAGCAAAATGTCTACATACATACATACATATACACACACCAATCATGCTATTCTTTTCTGGCATAATTATTGCTATGCTGAGCACAGAAAAGGAGGAAGAAATGCTAAGCCAATGAAATACAATGCATGAGAGAAGAAAAAGGAAATAAACCTAAAACTATGTAACACCAACATTCACATTCTCTATACCTTTTTATCAAAAAAGTCTGTTAAATATCATTGGGTTACTCTTTGATATACAGTATTAATTTTCAGTTCTGTACTCCAATCTAGCTAACATTCATTGCAGAACATTAAGATTCTCAACCAGTAATATACCACACATACATTCACATTCCAAATCAATACACATCCGATATCATCACAAGCATTTATTGTATATTTGCCTATAAATGTATTAAATGACTGCAGGGATATCAACATCCTCATCTTATTACATGCTCAATATTAAATGATTCACTAAGCATTCTATTTATTCTTATGCTTTTGTTCCATCATACACTGATAGCATTCAACAACCAACTTTCCACTCCATATTCATTAACAACACTCCACAATGTATGCCTCTTAATTTTATAACACATTTTTCTATAAGTTAACAGACATCCAATAACTTTTTTCTCATGTTCATACATTTTCCAGTGACGTGTTACAGAGCAAAAATCTGCACACTTTTGCCTGGCATAAAGCCACACAGCATTTGTTGAATTTTATTAATTGTCACATCTCATAATCTTTCAATCAGAATGTTGCCAAACATCTTCTCAGGTATGCTTGTTAGAGTTTTTGCATTAATTCTCCATATCTTTCCCTTTTAATAGGAGAAGAATGTAACATTCTTTCAACTGTCAGGCCCAGATACAACCTTCATAAACATACTAAACAAATTCCACAGCCACTCCCTAAGCAAGCCATATGCACATTTTAATGTTTCTCCATTACACCAACTACACCTGCAGCCTTTCAATTTTTTAAACATTCTCATAGCATTTAGGACTCCCTTTTCATCCATTCTTTTTGTGGATGCTGATATTTATAGAATTTGTTTTAATACAAATTCAATATATCACTCCATTCAAAACTCTAAAATATTCCTTCCAGAATATTTTCTCTTCGGTGTTAAGTATGCATGCATTTCCTGGTTGTGAGATGTGGGAACAATATATTGGTTTTCAATGTACTGTAGTTTTTAAATGAGCAATCTTAGCTTTATGGAATACAGCAGGCATGTTTAGGGTAATCATCCCTACTTTATATCAAAGGAAAATAAAATGCTTGCATGCTCCTTCTCCAAATCTGTGCTTCATGTTATGTACTTAGGTTGTATGCAAAAAGACTCAAACAATTCCAGTTCCAATCAGGGAAGCCGCAAAGCCATCAAGTCAATTTTCTTTTGAAAGATCTTTCCTTTTGAAAGAACAAAGCCAAGGAACTAGAAAACGGAATGATATAAAAGTTCTACAAATACATAACAAACTTCGCATAAGCTTCATATAGATGTAGTGTATTAAAGGAAACACTAATTTTATTGCAGTACACTACAACTACAATACAGTTAAACAAGAAATAATCCACTTCATCTTTCAAATACAACCAGCACTGTGGAATCACTGAGATATGTAACTAAATAAAATTTTGAACTGGCTCATAATCCTTGCATTGGTGCTCTATTTATAGCAAGAAGAGGCACACTTGACAAGCAGTAAGCAAGCAAAACTCTCTATATGTTTAAGGTGCATTCTTCTGTTTTGTATAACAGTCATCATATTCCCAGATCTTTGTATGATCTTGGAAGTAGTTGTACATGCATTCACAAATAGAGACAGCCAAGCTTAGCTTCTCAAGGAGCAGCATGCTTTAACAATTTGGAAAGATGTGCTTGGTATCCATTCCCATGTACTTTGAAGAACTTCTTTTGAAGTGTTTTGGATAGGTGTATTACATACATGAATAAAGTTCCCATATATTGCCTTGGAAACCTCTGGACATAGTTTTTGGGATGTGTATGTGTAGGTATGCAAGCAAAAGATTAAGCTAAAACAGGATAATCAATATACAAATACACACAAACACATACTGTACTTGTTTGCATATACAATATTCACAAGGGGCATGGTGGCCAAGTGATTAAGACATTAGGTTTGTTGGCTGGAAAGTCAGCAGCTTGGCAGTTTGAGACCCAACTGTAACAGGGTTATTTCCTGCCAACCTAGTAGTTTGTAAAAATGCAAGTAGTTAAATAGGTACCACCTTTGGTGTGAAAGTTAACAGAGTTCTGCGCACTTTGGCATATAGTCATGCCAGCCACATGACCAAGGAAGCTTCTTTGGATGTACAATGGCTCCCTCAGCTATGAACTGGAGATGAGCACCACTTATAGAGCTGGCCACAACCTACAGGGGAAACCTTTACCTTTCTTACAGTTTTCACATTTAGAAATACATTGTATAATTTGGAGAGAGAAATAAAATACATTTCACTTTAGTGGTCAGTAGTAGGACCAGGTAATGAACATCTACTCAGTCCAGCATAAAAGTGTCAAAAGCAACTTCAAAATTCCTGGTTTCTGATATTTTGGATTTTTTTCTTCAGACTGGATTTTGACTGGACAGACTTTCAAAACAAAATCTATTCTTTGACAGCTCTTCAAAGAGAGAACTGTCTTCTACACAATAGGATGCTCAGAGAAGTTCATTACCCTCAAATAAGTTCACTGCAACATCAAAGCTGAGAGCTGAACATGCTGATGCTCAGCTCCATACAGTATATCCCTAAAATGTACTCTGAAGATTACATTTAAAAGAAAGCTGTATACTTACTGAAGATTGTTGTCATTGTGACAAATAAACTTCTGAAGCAGACAGAAGCCTAAGCTTAAGGAAATCCAAACCTTAAAGATGCTTGCCACTGAACCAAAAAATGAAAGGTGTGGGGAGCCATGGTATGGGAAAAATCAACTGTTTCCTGAAAAAAGAATGCGTAAAAATGCCGACGTATTGAGCTGTGACATATGGTTACACAAGTAGAAACCACAGAGGGGAAAATCATGTTTTCTCTTTCATTATTTATCACTCTCTAACCATCTCCAGCTGGGTGAGTAAACAGCCTCATTGGTCTGTAATGAGAACAGTCTGCTGCCACTGTGCACACAGCTGCTGGATTCCAAGGGTGTGAGGGCAGTTTGGTATGTATGTGTGTGTCTCACTGTGTATGCACAGAACTAACCTCACCCAGCCTCTGTCTCAGAAAGTAAACAGGGTCCAAATAAGCAATTCTGCATCCATTTTGCTTCAGTCCATGGCAATTCAGGATCTATTGTTTCCTTTCTTTACTCTCTCTATGAGAAGGCCACCATAATGGTGTGCTCCCTCTCTTCTGCTGTCTAATGTATATGGGGGATGCTAGCTAGTGAATTCTGGGAGGTGTAGTTCCACTGTACCTGGAATGCATGGGGAAGGCTGAATTAATGTATACATTTCACAACCTTCCCATGCCACATCAGGAGGAGAAGCCTTATTCCTGCCAGAATTTCATGCACTGCTGATAAATCACAGACAAAGTTTCTATATGTACTCTGTTTCCTTTCACAGCAGCTCTGACACACTACTTCTCTCCTGGTCCCAATTTAGACACTAATGCAAGGATTGAATCTCAGTTAGGAAACCTGCCTTCTAGAAGTGCAGAAGAATATGCTTGCCATCTTGTTCTCTGATGGAGTGCAAACTGGTTCCAGACTTTGAGTTAAATTAACCACGCAACTGAAGAACTGTTATTGTTCAGGGGGAATTAGGTGCCCAATTTCCCCCCACTGCCACATTGCAAATTGAGTCCTAAGTGTCCCATGAAATAGCTGCATAATTTGTGCATTTTGGAGCTGGTGGCAAAAATACGTTCAGAGCTGGAAGGCAACTGAGATTCAGATGGTTTTCGTTTTCTCTTTCCTACCTTCTTTTCTTGTCTTGTTAATTTAAATTTGCTGCTGTCTTCCATAAATTCATCATTATTATAGTCAATTTAGATGAAGAAAATTGAATGCAATATCCCTAATATTCACCATATCTGACCCACAGATCTTTAAAATCTTTGCCGTTCTTCCCTCTATGTATATGTTGAGATTTAAACCCCCATTACAAAGGTTATATGAAATAATTTGTTCCAAAGCTTTATTCTTTTCAGTATACCTTTTTTCACACATTGTAAAGATGCCTTTCATCTCAATCTTTTTCTGTTACAAAGGGACACAACTTGAATATTGCCTTGAATAAGGGTGAATACACTATCATGCATCCTGAAATGCATAAGTAATTAATTCCCCTTCAGCCATCCCCTGTTAATTTTGCTTGCTTCTTATGGTGTTATACTAGTCCTAGGAGGTAAAACTGGTGTTGAACTCCCAGTGGAAATGAATTCTGATGGAAGATTATTTATATCTAGTCAGAAGTAAGCTCTACTAAGTCAAACGGGCCTTCCTCCAAGAAATGTCTTTATGGGAATGCAGACTCAATGTTGTTGCCAACTCAACAGGAAAAAAAATAGTCTGCCTTTCTGATGATCCTTTTAATCTAGCACATGACTTTTTTCATGGTTTTCAGATAAAAATGGCTAGTAATGATAGACCAATATGACACTTTATTCAGAGGAGCAAAAGCTGATAGGGACAATGTCTACTAAGAATTTAATTCCAGCATTTAATGGTTATTTCATTATTCTTTCCCATTATTAATTGCAACAAGGCTTACTATTTCAAGATTTATTTGCAGAGTTATTTTCCATCTCTTGTTTAACATGTCTAGAATAGTTAATAATTCACCTTAACTGGCTGTTGGTTTTCAGGCAAACATCAATAGGTTAAGCATGCTTTTTATTTTGTTGCAAAACCTCAAGAATAAACACTTAGGGCAAGCAAAGGAGAGGTGAGAGAAAAAAGAGAGAATAATGCAGAAAAACCCACAAAAGCCTCTTTGAATAAAATGTTGCAGTCTTTCTAGATTCACTATTTTCCCCTGAACTCTGAGAAGGATTAGTTTATGAATGACATTAGATCTATTTACAAATAAATTGTAAAACCAAATCAATGACAACTACCATCGGCCGGAAAATTACAAGCAGAATTTACTTTCTGAAATTCATTTTTGCAGGTACAGTAAGTCTCGAAGTCTTCCAGTGCAAAAGAAAAAAATAGAATCCTAAAAGAATCTGGAAGAACTCCCATGCATTGCTTAACTGTTTCCAAGAAACAGTTGATCTAGGTTCATCTGACAGTCCTTAAGATGCTATACTTTTTTAGACAGCAACCTTTTGATTGTTAATAGTGGCACATCTGGAAGAAATGAGCCAGAAAAAATTCTTTCTTATTAATGCTTCTTGATGCCAGAGTAATCTTTACCTGTTGGCTGTTATACAAGCTCTGCCCATTAAAAAAAATGTTTGCAGAACCATGGGTTTTTGGCAAGGTTGACCCAATTATAAGGAGGCCAAATCATGGAACAGGCAGCACATTTAAAGATACAATATAGGCTGCATTTTTTATTTCTTATTTTTAAGAAATATGAGATCATTATATGCCTGAAAGAATAACACCATCAGGTAGAGCAATCACACAGACAGTGTCTGTGATTATGTGGCAGAAAATCTGCCTTATTCCAGCCCTTCTGGTTTGCTGATGCAAGACTAGAAGGAACAGTGGGCATTTTTTGCTGATTTTAAACCCAGTGACCTTTTATTTTTTGCTTTTACTTTTCCTTCCCATTGAATCCAATTGGAAGAGATATTAACTATGTCTGTTAAAACATCTTACCATTTAGGCAAATTGATTTAGGATGCAGCAATCTTTTAATTCATTGAAGCTTACACTAGTTATATAATTAGCACCATCTTTGGTCTAAAATACTCCTCATACAGACATAACTTTTCATTTTCTTGAAAGTTAATACTTTATTAAAAGCTGATAATAAAAATGGTAATTACCCCAGTGGTAATAATGCACCCATGTGGCTTTCAGATGACAAGAAAACAACTTAGTCAATTGCTGTTCATAGGAGTGAACATGCTGAGATACTGTACTTAGAGAAGATCCCATCTTCTATTTAGATTAAAGCAGTTTGTCTAGCAAACAACTAGGACCATAGAAGAAACTGTTGACTATCACTGACATCTGATACAAGCTGCAATTGTGAAAAAATGATAACCACTCCTTGTCTCTTTTGCAAACTTTTATGTTGGCAGTGGTGTTCGTTGTTCAGTCACGCAGTTGTGACTGTTCACGCAGTCCGACTCTTCACAACCCTATGGACTGCATTACGCCAGGCTGCCTGTCTTGCACTGCCTCCCAGAGTCTTCCCAAGCCCACACCCATCACACTGTCTATGCTATCTATCCATCTTATCCTCTGCCGTCCCCTTTTCCTCTTCCCTTCAATCCTTCCCAGCATCACAGTCTTT